>CAUYRT010042683.1:0-18541 GCA_963574885.1 Lepilemur ruficaudatus | reverse complement strand
GGGCTCAAGTGATCCTACTGCCTCAGCCTCCCGAGTAGCTGGGACTACAGGCATGCGCCACCATGCCCGGCTAATTTTTTCTATATATTTTTAGTTGGCCAGCCAATTTCTGTCTATTTTTAGTAGAGATGAGGTCTCGCTCTTGCTCAGGCTGGTTTCGAACTCCTGACCTTGAGCAATCCGCCCGCCTCGGCCTCCCAGAGTGCTAGGATTACAGGCGTGAGCCACCGCGCCTGGCCAATAACATGAAAACTTTTAAGCCTCTTTGAATGGAATCGTTCTCAAGAACACAGTAAAGCCGAGCATACTTTGCACACATTAATCTTACAAGAGATTGTTTGAATCTTCTATGAAATACCTACTAATTAATTTTCCAAACAAGAAAACAGATCACATGGTTTATTATAAAAGTTCTTGTATGATGAGGGGAAACATGAAAGTAGGATAAAAAAACAGCAAAATGGGGTGTGAACAAAAATGGCTGGGGCATTGCTCAATGACATTGTTCATGACTGATCAAAAATGAGTACAGTCCGTGTTATTGTCACAAGCGATGCAGATCATGCCAGAGTCAACAAGAAGAGCCTCGCTCTGCCAGCCTGTCTCCTGCCACACCAGCAGCCGAGCCCACAGCCCTGCATGTTGACACATTCATGCTTCACCACCCTGCTCTGCAGATCAGGTGCCCAAACTTGGAGACCCCTGTGGATCGCGTGGGTGCTTATTGAAACTGAAGGTTTCCCTCACATCCTGAGAGGTGCGGATTAAGGTAACAGCAGATGGAGCTCAGGAATCTGCATGTTTTCAGGTACCCTGACCTGACCCGATATGGGGACATTAGGGAAAAGGTATCGATTGGAGGAAAGCACTCTGAAGGCTGGGGCCACAGTTCCATTAATCTGGTTCATTACTCTTTCCCTTCAGGGTAACTAGGCTAGAAAATCCCTTTCTGGTTTGTGCCTTGAGGAAAAAAGAATATGAATCCTTCCTGCCCAGATTGGACTAGGCCAGCCAGGTCCTAAGGTCACTCTAGCACCTGATGGCTCAAACTGTTTCACCTTCACTCTGCAGCTGCACCGCGGTGGCTGAGTTGATCCACGTCACAGAGGGAAACGCTATGCAAAATTCATTCGTGTTCAACAAATATTTATCGAGCATTTGCTATGTGCCAGGCACAGTGTGCAAGGCACTGAAGACTACTGGTGGATCTATTATTTGTTTAAAGACCTAAGCGTAGGTTTAGAGGGTGTGTGTTTTCTGGGTTGGTGCGTGGGTGTGTGCATGCTCGTGTGGGTGTGTTTGTGTAGAAAGAGTGTGAACCCTGAGTGGGTCTGTTGCATTGGTGGGGCACTTTGGGGCCTGCCATTCTATTAGCAACAAGAAGGGAGGGCACAGCAGGAAGGGGGTGACTAACCACAGCCATGGGCCTGGATACCCCAGTGTTGGCCTGTGCATTATTCCTTCCAGTGGGCACACTGCAAAGTCAAAGCTGGCCACTGACTATTTTGATAACGAGTTTCTCTTCACAGGTACCACCAACCAGCTATCGGGCAAGTGGCAAGGTCCCTGGTCCAAGGCCAACTTTGTACTTTGCTACAGGGACACTTGTACACTGGGGGCCTGAGAACGAAGAACTTGGGAAACCCACAGGCAGATGAGAACAAGGCCCGTTTATCCCATCGCTCAGTCTGAGGCAGTGCTTTCCAAATTTTCCAACTCATGACACACAGAGAAAATGACAGCGCTGTGTTTGCATGACACTGGGGTAGCAAGAGAAAGCTGCTCGTGGCTGGAAGCACTGGCCTGGGAGCTCTGGCTACCTTGGGCGCTGAAGGGCTCAACATGTGTAAGATGTGTCCCGGCAATGACAGAGAAACTCTGAGCTAGGGAAGAAGGTGAAGGCCACCTTGAAAATAAAGTGGCTTGAAATATCACAGATCACCTGTCCTCTTGGCTAAACACCACTCTTAGGACACAATTCCGAGAGTTGGTATGATGGACTACCTGGCTGAACACGGGAAGCATTAAAAAATCCCACGCCTGATCCCTGCCCCAGAACAATAAAATCAGAACCTTTGGGGGCAGAGCCAGGCACTTCTTTTGTTTTGTTTTAAGAGTCCCAGGTGATTCTAACCTGTTCCCAAGGTTGCAAGCCTCTGCTAACAACGTGGAAAGACTAAAGGCCATGCAGTCAGTGTGGGATTCAGAGACCAACCCTTAAGGTTAAATCGCTTAACCTCTAGAGTTTCAGGGCTCTCTGTAAACTGGGGTGTAAATACAATCTCTACGTGTAAGGTTCCTGGGACATACTAAACGAGATAACATATGTAATGAACTCAGCCCAGCCTTTAAACCTAACTTTGTAATTTGAATAACTTTACTCAATTGTTTCCCCTTCACTGTTTTGAGGATCTGGCCTGTGTGTACAATATTTTACCCAGTCATTAATTCATACACTAATGCAAACTTTTGAATGTCCACTCTGTGGCTGGCACAGTATTTGGTACCAAGGACACAAGGGGGAAAAACAGTGAGGAAGTGCTTTCCAGGGAGAGGGGCTCTAAGATGAGGTTGAGTTTTGGTGAGAAGTTAATAAAATTCGAGAATCCGACCCACACGCAGTCCTGCCCTGAGTCAGTGCAAGTTACGATCCCAGTGTGACTCAGGAGCCCACTGCTTTGCCGTCATCCCGCTGGGACGCAGACGCAAGGGGTCTGCAGCCGACAGGACAGCCTCCGCCTTCGCAGACCAAGTGTGATTTGTGATACTGAAGCGACAGGTATCTGCTCCTAAATCGAAACTAAATGGCAAACCAGATTTTGTCTTGAAAATTTAGATGAACAAATAAAAATGAGTTGTGGGGGGAAAAAACCCACATAGGAATAAAGTTACCTTTCGACTTAATACATCCCAAAGTGGGCCTATCGATCCTGTGTGTTATTTTTCTTAATAGCACTTACCACTCACTAAAATACTGCTTATTGGTCGTTTACTTGTTTGTTGCCTGTCCCCTCCCCCAGGTAAGCCACTGCCTGCCCTGGCAGATGGAAGCACACAATACCTCTACTGAACAAATGAAAACTCACGCACCGTAGCTTTCTTTTCTTTAACTGACGCTCTAAGACAAGACTTTAAGAGTTAGGTTACTTTAAAAGTGAGGCATTTTGTTCCCTCGTGGCAAAGGAAGTGTGCTGAATCCACCAGGAGCGCAGCGTAAGTTACTGAAGAACTGGCTTTTCAGCACTCAGCAGAAAATCCAGTTTCATTGTTTAAAAAAGAAAAAAAGCCTTTTGAAGCCAACTGTTTCATTTACTCTTTGCCTATATAACTGAGGAGCAATTTTAGAAAAGCAATATTGTAAGATGAAAAGAAGAGACAGAAAAGAGGAAAATTTCCCCTATTACCCTGGAGAAACTTTTTTCCATTTTTCATTTGCCAAGTGCTTGTTCCTTTTTTAAATCCCTTCGTAAACTAATTTTCTTTTTTTTGAAGATCAACCAGTCTTACCAATCAAAACTGTTCATCATTTCTGCGTTAGGACTTTTCATAGGGGTATGCTCTCTCTTTGCATTTGTGCTGGGACTATATAGCTCAGGTTGACGTCTACTCATTGAAAAAACGCCAGTAACCTAGCCTGTGACTTTTACATTTGATACAGACATTGAATTATAAAACATGTGGACCTAAAGAGCAAGTTACAATAAAAAGCTTTCTATTCGATGCCATGCAATTACTCTGCAAGCAAGTGCAGCAAACTGTTTGGCAAAGCTGAATGCAATTTTTTTTTCCAGCATTTTTGGTGAGTCAATAAAACATGGGCCTGTGGGACAAGGATGCCTGACTCATGCGTAGGGTCTGTAGAGTTAAAACTGGAATTGTAAAGTCATAAAAAGGGGCAGCAGAGAATCCCCAGCCCTAAAACAGAATTTATGGCAAAGTCCTTAAGCTGGCATATAACAATTACAACAGAAAGCTTGGCAATTGTCCTCCAAACGTATGCACCAATCCCTTAGTATTGCACTTGTCTGACTTTCCTTTCCGTGCAGCTCCACGTAAACAATCCGGTAATGGCTAACACATCTGAGAGTGACGCACGCCAAAAGCCGGCTCACTGCTGGCAAGGTACACATGCTTGGCATCTCCGTCCTGAAGCTCCAAATACACACACCCCTTGGGTGGCCATGGGTGTCGACTGACTGCAAGGCTGAAAGTAGAGTCCTTTGAGTTTTGCAATTACCTACATATGCCAGTGTGCTTAGTAACTCTGCTGCTATTTAAGAGAGAGTAATTTAGCATAATCTGCTTATGTGGGAGTTAACTCATGTACTGGATTTAAAATGCACAAAAGCTCTGTCAAGCAGTCAGGTCGGATGGCTCAGGGGATTGAAACATGAGATCTCGCCTTTCACCTCTAGGTCAGGGGCTGACAGACAGCTCTTTCAGCTAAGATCCCTGTCTTAGGACCACTCAGTAGGTTTGGTTAATTAGCAGTTTCAGCCCACTTTCTGGTTTTCAAAAAGTCCACATCTGAATAACCATCAATACTGCTGCTATTAAGACTGTTAGAGTTGATGGTAAAGAATAAAGTATTCCTAACTTTGAACTTAGACTTTTGTCTTCTTTTAAAGCAGTCACAGAATGTATTTGTAATATCACACGTGGCTAAGAAGGTCTCCAGTGTCTACCTCACATATGTCTAGATATCTACAAGCCACAAACCAAGCTAATAAACTATTGAGTAAAATATATTCTATTTTTTAAACTATATTCATTTAAAATCTTTTCTTGATGGTGATCTATTTTTCTTGACTTTTTTCTTTAACTTATTTGATGTAAAATCACTACAAATCTGAACTGAGTGTTTTTCTAGGGAATCTCAGTTCAAAATAGCCATCGGAATTGGCACTCTTAGGATCCTCTGAAAGGGATCGGTGTTTATCACTGAGAGGGTGTAGATTAGCCTTGGTCTCATAAACACCTCCAGAGAGCTGTTCTGTGTCTCACACACACATAGATTAAGACAGAGTACTGCACTGATGTAGGCAAATAAATGCTACAGTTAATTTGAAAAAATTTGAAAACTTCAACCCCTTTAGCTCAAAAAACACTTGCTGATGGAAGTGAATACCAATGCAAGTGATTAACCTTAGGAGACGTAAAAGTCAGCTTGTTTACTGAATTGTTGCTTAGGGCTTACAGGCTAAAAAAAAGCACGGGGTCTCATGCTCCCGCACACACGCAGTGGGAACACTGGGAACCCTGGTAATTAAAGAAATGAAGATTGAAAGGTATTTTCTTTGGTGAAATGGCCATTACCATATAACATGAAATATTCATCAAGAAAGAGGCCTATATTCTCTTGGAGGGACCATACATCTTGGTGTTGTTCAAAGCCAGATGGTGAAAATCAAGACCCCTTTAGAAAATTGCAGAGGTTTCTATTTTATTGGTCTGGGGCAGGGCCTTGCATGGGTTTAATGCTTCCCAGGTGCTTCTCATGTTCAGCTTTGTAGTCCATCATACTTCTTTCTGCAGATAATGTTCTAAGGCTGCTCTTTTGCCAAAAGGGTAGGTTAAATATCAGTAGAATTAGAAATCACCTATGATATTTCAAAATGGAGTAAAGGTTCTTTGTAGGACCTTTGCAATCATAGAAAGATATGACACCTTTTAAGGTCACTTGTTACATACAAATTAGTACTTTTAAACTACAAGTCTTCCCTTGATACCCTAGACAAAGCCCTCCTCCCCTCTGGGCTGTACTAAGGAAGAGACAGGTGAGGCAGAAACCAAGAGCTCTAAGGCGATGAGACAGAGAATGGTCCCACAGGGTAAGAAGAGTGTGCAGCATCCTAGGATTTATCCCAAAAGAGTTAATGATATGCAAGAGATTTTCCCAGGCATTGGAAGGAGCACCTGATACAGGAAAAGCATGAAGAACTATTTCTTCTCTCTTTGATGACTAAGATTTGTGTATGAGTCCCATTAAACTGGCTGTCGCTTTAAAATGAATATTGAGTTAACCTCCAAAAAAACCCAAGAGGGAGCAAAGCAATGCACAGTGATCAATTCTACATCTAAACCAGTGTTATCTGACCAGTGTCATTTGCTTTAGGTATAACCAACAGAAACAGAAGTCACTTTGTAAGGCTTGTTTCAAAGAGTCTTGACAAATTCTTAAAGATATTTCCTAATGATAAAGATGATCTTGGAACTTGTGACGGGTGGGGGTATTTAAGGTGCAGGCAAGGAGTCCCCTGAGACTGTAGTAATCCAGATATAAGGTTGTTTCCATGTCTAGGAAAGGAAGGAATGGGGTATATTCGGAATTTGAAAGGCAGTTTGAAAAGAAACTATTACTGGGTTTGGCAGAAGATTAAGTATAAGGGCAATGTTATGTGTCAGGCACAGGGCCACGGTGTGCTTTTTATAATCACATTTAATCCTCCCAATAACCTTGCAAAAAGACTCTGTTTGTGCCTGTTTTACAAGAGAGAAGACAGGTGTTCAAAAATTGGACCTATCCATAGCCAAACAACTGTTAGGCAAATAGTAGAGACACCATCCAAACCCAGAACTAATGAATCACTAATTATTTTTGCTATTTCTCCTATAATACCATGGCCCACTGGTGACAGGAAGTATAAGGAAAGATTGGGAAAGGAAGATAACAATCCTATCTTTTCTAATTCTGTTGGTAAAAGGGAAATTCAATTTTTGATGTCTGTAAGCATCACATTGGGGGAGAGGTAAGTTTAGTTAGATGCTTTTATAAATACATCTGTTCATAGTTCAGTGATGCCCAATAGAAATAAAAAGTGAGACATATGTAATTTTATATTTTCTAGTAGCAGCATTAAAAAGGTAAAAACGAAAAAGTGAAATTAATTTTAATAATACATTTTAACTCAATATATTATCATTCTAACATGAAATCAATACAAAAGATTATTGAGTTGTTTTACTTTTTTTGGTACTAAGTTTTTAAATTCCAATGTATATTTTACACGGTATATTATACATTTTATATATTTTACACTGAAGACATTTCAATTTGGAATAGCCATATATAAAGTGCTCATCAGCTACACGTGTCTACCGGCTATCAGCGCAGGTATGGAAATTAACGCGGTGCATGGAATCTGATGTATGTCTCAGGGTGTGGGTAACAAGGGGCGAAAAGTGGACTCCTGGAAACACCCATGGAACAATGGACTGAGGGAGAATCTCCAAATGAGACTCTATTTGAGGTCTTTACCTAATAATATACAGCACCAAACGATGAAAGTGACTAATTATTGCGGAGTGAGGAACTGTATAGATAGAGCCTCTATCTCTCTATCTTCTACCACAGACAACAGGCCAAGTGAGGCCAGGGAGCCCTACTCTACAAGGAGCCAAACCCGGGTGGGTGTGATCAGTGCACAGAGACCCAATCTGTGACAGTGAGTGCTAGAAGAAAACCTATTGCTTAAGTCATAGAAATACGGTGTTATTATTAATTATTAATTCCCCTCCTCAAAAAGCAAACTGAGGCAAAAGGCCACCAGACCAGACCAGTGAATTTTGCTACAGCCAAGGATTTGCTTTTTGACTCATAACATTTTGTGACTTGATCCCTAGAATGAATCGTTCATTTGAAGAAGTAGCAGTGATTTTCTGTTAATGAGTCTGGTGTTAGAAGGAATGGAAATAGATATTTTTTTTTTTAAAGAAAACTACTCATATAACAATATTCTTGAAAAACATAGCCATTATTATAAGATGACTTTGTAGTACCTACTACAATGCACTTAGGGAAGGTGGGGACTCAATAATACCAATACATGACTGATATGGTCATTTTACTTTAAAAGATACAGTCTTTTGGAGAATGAATAGAGATCAATTTTGTTTAAATCATTTCATTTTGATTGTAGAAATTAAATCTGGAAATCAAGAGAGAAAATATTTCATCTTTCTTTTTCCCAGTCTTCACATTCTTTCATAAATTATCAAGTAGTGAAGTGAGATTTTAAAAAACCCTAAAAATCCCCCAAATCAGTCTTTGTGTAGCTTAAGGTGACAGTGATTTTTATGTCAGTGCTATCCACTTAGGCTGTAAGCCACCTGTCATCTGTCACTTTTAAGGCGTTCTTAAAAATGCAGCTGGTGCCCTTCTGAAGTTCAGGCAGTGTGTTTTTCCATTTCCTATGAGCAGAAACAAGCAGAGAAACACCCTTTCCCTGGCATCAGCCCACGTGAGTTCATGCCTCCTTCTTTATCCACCAGCAGGGCTGGTGACGATAAATTCCTTTACAAGATCTGGGTACAGTCCCTGAATTTGGACAGAGCCAGCAGGGTTGTCCCAGGGTACAAAGGAAATTATTTCTTTGGAATTCCTTTAGAAATGGGTGGGTGTGGGTGTGGGAGGGAATATCTCAGAAACATAAACGTATACTCCCTCTTCAGTTAGTACATTTATTTATCTGCCTCGAGCTTTCTCGTAAGTTCCATGATCTTTCATTTTTTTTTAAAAAAAAAAAACAAGACTATTTTGGCTTCCTGGACTTTTGCATCCTATTCTAAATATAGAATGCCTCACTGATAGAGTCTCTCATTTTTTTTTTCTAGTTCACAAGTTGATGGGCCAAGTGATCTCCTCCTACAAAATTATCAGAACTTACAAGATGTACACGTCCAAAAGCAACCTCTGCTGCAGGGTGGCCCATGTGGCACTTTCACGCCCCCACCCCAGCCTTGGTGAGGCCAGCTGCTATGCTGGTCAAAGGAAAAACAGTTAGATCATCACATACATGCACTTTGGAGTCTGACTTTTCAGTTTTTCAGATTACCTTGATTCAGGGTATTTGGTGAGGGTAGCCAGGCTGCTGGTGTACATGTGGCCGCCCACGTCAATGTGGACGGGCGCATTGGATTTTGTGAGTTGTGCTGGAGTAGGAATGCCTTGGTTGTTCAGTGGAGATGCAGGGGATCTAGTGATCAGAGGTCTTGACATATTGGGCCGGCTGTCCTACAGAGAGATAAGCAAGTTTAGACATTTTTTCTCTTTTCAGGGGAAAGAAGAGAAATACACATATCGTAAAGAATAACCAGTGATTAATGTTGATATTCATTCGATAATAAAATCTGGAAAATCAGCAAGCTCTCACTTTTGTTATCATGAATATTAGAAAAACAAATTCTGTAATAAAGAAAAGGAAAACTTCACATGCTTAGAATCAAGGAGCTGAACTAATGCTCATCTCAAATAATTCTGAAGACTAAGAGCTTTTATTATACTAAAAATTCTCACATTTAACAACTGGTAAATGGCATGTGGAGAAATTCTATTCATTCCGGATGAAGAGACAATCAACACTTAATATGCACCTAAATAAAATATGCATGATTTATCCTTCTCTTTGAAAACTTCCTCATTGCTACGCACTTGGAATAAAAACAGACCTTTGGCACTTGTGTGCTACAAAATGTTTTCTTAAATTTCTATTTTTTGAATCGGGAAAAAGAAGGCATAGCTGGTCTAGTCATCGGCTCACGTACTTAAAGCAGCCTTGCAAAAAGGCACCACAAGTTTATCAGTTAACAAATTAAAAAAAAACCAAACCCATATTTTACCTACCTGTTCCCTGTTTCTTTCCTTACAAGACTGTGGGCACGTTTTGAAAGGAATATACCCTCAAGTGATATATGTGTGCTTATGAACCACAGACAAGCTGCTCCTCTGTTTGCCTGACTTCTTGAAGAAATCAAGTTTCCAGAGTGGAACTGAAGCAGATGTTGATGCAGAGATGTGTCGTCACCGCAAAGGTGTGACATGAGCAAACAGAGCAGAATGAGGATATCACATGGTGGCGGCAAGAACGTGTGTCAGAAACTGTACTCTTGAGAAAATAAAATATTACATCCTTTTCATGGATACAATATAAATATTTCAAAACATGGTTGATTGCTTTTAAATTAGAGCCCAAACCACACACAAGTCAAGTCAGGTCTGTGGCACTCAAGGAAGGGGTCAAATATTTAGAGTCTATAATTGAGGAATAAGCTAAAATAGAATTTATATGAATTCTATAAGTCTGATGACACACGTATACCCTCGGATTTATAATTTAGCCAGAGATGGTTTTCAAGCATGCAAACAATGTGTGGCAAAGCCAATGATAAGGCATACTAAAGGGATTTTGAAAAATGCTTTTGATGGAGATTACAAAGGGGAAGTCATCTAGCTTTGGTGCATAAAACACAGCATGATAAAATATAAATTTGCAAAACATCATAGATTTTATGATCTGGAACAGCTTTAGGAATTACCTGGGGCACAACTGTTAGACTACTTAGCATTAACCACATGTCCAAGCAAGACTGTGAGTGCACATGCTTTCTGAAACTCAACATCTACTATAAATGGAGTGGTGATTGGGCCTTTACACAAAATATTTACCATCTGTGTTGTGCTTTTCTACATGCTGAATTAAACAGAACCCAGAAACAGTCACAGAAAAAGAGTTAATGTTTTAGTTCTTAAATTGGGTGGTGGGCTCAAGGGAGCTCACTATATTATTCCTTATAAATGCATATGTATTTTTAACAATGCAAAATAGACATTAAAAAACACAAAAGGATGTTTGTAGCATACAAGGAAAAGGAATTAAAGGGGGATTGGGTAGGGGAAAAAACTAAAAAAAACACCAAAGACACAGTTGGTAGGAAATATAAAACAGTTAACATTCAGAAACATTAAAAGTAGCATTTTAAAATTTGGATGACAAAAGACACATTTTTCCTTTCTTTTTTTTTTTCCTTCAATCCTCCAAGACATCTGAATACATTTTTCCTTTAAAATGCAATCATATAACCTCCACTTTTAAGAGATACATACTATCTGACTTCCTTTTAGAAAATGATTTCCTGGCTAGACACACACACACACACAGACACACACAGACACACACACACACACACACACACACACACACACCCCTCCCCGTTACATTTCAGTCCATCGCAGCACCGCAAAGTCTATAATAGTTTTTCAATTGGACACATTCTCTGTCCTGCCTGAGGGTGCTCAGGCGAAAATGAGCAGATTTGCAGGGTTAATATTGTCGTTAGTCTGTGACCACATTCAGCACAGCTCTAACACTGCAAGGTCTATACAGAAGGAGAAGGGAAAAAACAGTGTAACTGATCAGTTGAAGGATTCCAGATTTCTCAGAATATATACCATTTACACTGTAAGTCATAAATGTATGGATATTGCTAAATTTAAAATTAAACCAGTGTTTCTACAGCTGGGAGTTGGGGGATGGACATCAAACCTTAAGGACAGGATTAGAGCTGCCCTCCTTTGGGGAGCCCCTGGCTCTGCTCCTGGGCTCACCCCCATCCTGATGCCTTCCTAGTTCTGTGTCCCCTAGTTATGGTCATTTCTAAGTATCACCTGATATTAGCTAGCAGAGTTGGGGCTTTCCACGTGGTATTGTCTGCATGGGGCAAACTGTAAGAACTTTTAAAATCCATAGGCTTGGGTTGGGGGTGGTGGCTATTTGGGGCTGGGGGGTCTTGGCACTTGTAATGGACCTTGGAGTTGACCTCAATGTTCACCTCATTGACTCCAGATGCTTCATCTAGCATGACTGTGGCAACCTCCTTCCCCTGTCAGTAGCTGGAGCTGATGCTCTCTTGTCTTTACCTGGACACTGAAGTCCCGGATGGGATGCTCGCTCCTGCAAATGCCATCTCCCTGCCAGCCGAAGGATGAAGCTGATGCCCAGGATGGCAGAGCTGAGAGCCAGAAAGAACCTGGTCCTGATGTTGAGACACTGAGTCAACCGACTCCGAGCCTATCTCTAGAATTCCTGTCACTTGGGTAAATAAATTTCTTTATTTTCTTTTTTGAGACAGAGTCTCACTCTGTTGCCCAGGCTGGAGTGTGGTGGCGCGATCCATAAATAAAGCTCACCACAACATCCTCATGTCTGGAAAAGAGGAGGTGGAAGAGGTAGGAAGCTAGGAGCCAGTGTTCTTAAACAGAGCTGTCCAGTAGAACTTCCTGCAGTGATGGGAATGCTCTCGCTCTGCGCTGTTCAAAGTTATCACCACTAGCCACAGGTGGCTACCTGAGCATCTGAAGTGTGACAAGCGCGACTCAGGAACTGAATCTTTAATTTTAATTTATTTTACCTAATTTAAATGTTAACTTACATAGCTACCTGTGGCTAGTGGCTATCATGTGGGACAGCACACTTGGCTTGAATTTTTCTTATAATAGTATTTGGAAGTCCAAATCCTAACAGGCTTGAACTTACCACTCGTGTGATGGAGAAATAGGGGCGTTTGATACAAATGGCATAGGATCCCACGACACATCCATTTCCCTCTCTCCTTCTAACAGAATTTCTCCCTTCTTTACTGATGCTATGGAAAAGAAAAAAATGATGCCCTAAGGCTTTGACAGAGCACTGAAGAAAAGGTACCAGACACAAAAGAGCACATTCCGTGTAATTCCATTCTTATGAAGTGACAGGCGGGCACAAGGAACCCGGGGTGGCAAAGATGGGATCGCTAGCAACTTTGGGGGTACTGACCGCGAGGGGTAAGAACAAGCCTTGGGAGAGCCAGAAAAGTTCTGCATCTTGATCGGGCGGTGACACATTTGTATACATATGCACCCTTAAGATTTCCTCACTTTGTTATAACTCCTACTTAAGTAAAAGGAAGATAATTCAAAAATAATCTTGAAAAAACCTCTTCCAATCAGAACCCCTTACTGTTCAAATATTCACTTAAATTTCTGTGAAATGCCATCTTAAAAAAAAAGCCAAAAAGGTGTTTATTATTTCTTTTCATAGAATTCATAGAATCTAAAATACTCCGACATGAACCAGCCCTTGAGAATTTTATTTCTAATTCCTTCTTTTCCCTTATTACCCTGCACAGATTTTCCAGGCATGTTGCTCAGTTTATCTTCAAAATTTCCCTGTCCCAGGTGCTTTCCGTTTGCTGCTTCCTGGTAGCTTAATCATCCAACTCAACTACCCAACAGACCAGCATGATTTTTGGTAGTAGAATCCTTCAAGGGATTTGACTTCAGGCATCTTTCAAAAGCAGCAAGTGAAAAATTTGCCTCGGAACCTAGTAGTGCCTGTTCAAACAGGAGCCCCAGGGCACTGCCTTGAACAAACGAGCTGAAGTTTAAACTGAAGGTCTTAATGACTTTATTGGTTAAGAATGTATGTCCCTGTCTTGTGTCACGTTTTACTATCTGGTTGGACTATATTACCTCTTTCACTGAAGAAAGAAACAAGCTTCTTAGCGGTACTTCCCAGAAAAGCATGTCAATAGTGAAATACTTATATTATTTGATATTCTAATTCATACCATTCAATAGAGCAGTGAAAGAATTTAATATAGAGCATAACTTTTCCACAAATTTCAACCTGGATTAAAATACATGTATTTCTCTCTCTCTCTCTCTCTCTCTCTCTCTGTCACACACACACACACACACACACAGGGATGGACGGAACATCTATATTATAAGGCATGCTTGGAAAAGGGAGAGCTCTGATAAATTCTGATACTCTGACAACCACAATAAAAGTATCTTAGGAAATACCCTGCTTCCTAGGATGGAAATTTGTGGCTGCCTTGGGAGTGTTATTTAGGGAATGACACAATCCTACTAGACTCTCGATAATGGTTCTTATAGAAAAACATCACTTTACTGACCATAGTTTCTTAATCCTACAGCAAGACTCCCTGTTGCAGTGTCAATGTATTTTGAAAGAGGCCCCAGTTGTTTCTTCATTCCTTCAAGTACTCTTCATTGGACACCTATCATCTGCCACACTCTGTGGTCTCTGTTGACTTTAACTAAATAACAGAATGAGCCTGGAGAGAGAAAAAAATCTTTTCTGATAATTTCACCTAAGACAAAAAAAAAAAAAAATTCCCCAGTAGTGCTTCAAAATTGATGAGTACTATATATATAATTTAGAGGACAGTTTCTATTAATCTCAACCATTTGGAAGACAGCAAAGAATTAGCCCAAAAGTCTTCCGAGCATCTGAATTTGATGTCGAGCTTTTTATTCACTTTATTCATAAGAGCCCCCTTCAAACTCATAGCGCCTACTTATTTTTTTTTTTAAGAACTTAACAAATTTCTTTTTTTAATTTTATTTTAGATTGACACATGGGTGATATTTCAATCCTTGTGTACAATATGTAATGATCAAATCCGGGTAATTAGCATATCTATTACCTCAAACATTTATCATTTCTTTGTGTTACTTTTAATTCATACTTTATAAGAAGTGTGGCTATTGGTTTTCTAGCTCATAGGACAGTAGCTAATTACCAAAATCATGTAAAATTAAGTCATCCAAAAACCAAACTCCAGACTCACTTACAGTGGAAATATAATACACTAAAGAAAGGTTTCCATCCAAAAACAGCAAAGGAAAACATTTTTCTAAGTTAAGACAACTTTCAAAATGTTATATAGCTGGAAAAGTCACCTACACAGAGTACCCTACGGGTATAGGAGAAAGAGCCCTGTTTTTTTTTAGAATCTAAAGACCCGGCTTGAGCTCAGCTTCATCCTTTGTGTGATCTTGGAGAAGTTACCAAACCTATCTGATTCCAGTTTTCTTACCTTTAAGTCAGAGCTAAATCTCCCTACCCTCCGGAGAGGTAAAGAAGGGAGCCGGAGAGGCAAACGTCTAATACATTGCTCGGCACAGGGAAGGAAAAATGAAGTTTACTTCATTCCTCTGCACACACAAAAATGAAATTTGACAAACCAGTGAACCAGATGTACAGAGAAGCCTTCCATGGACCTAGTGAGAAGGACAGGGAAAAACTTTCACGAAGCTGAGCAGGCAAGGCCCGGGAAAAAGGTAGCGCTTTACATTGATATAATAAACTACTGTAATACATGGTGGGGTTTGGACAAACAAAACAGGGCAGAGCTTAACAAGATGCTCATTCTATGCTTTGGACAAAGTGCACGAAAGGAAGTAGATGATGAAATCATCACAGTAGGCTTCATAAAATGAAATGGCACTGGAGCTGTATGGATTTTTCTTTTTAGATAAAAATCTTAATTTCACAGAATGCAAAAAAAAAAATAGGGTGCTTCAAAGTTGTTTCAAAATGACCATCAACTGCATTAAATGAATCTGCAATTCTTTCCTACTTTGAAGCAGGAAAATGCTACCCTGACTGCCGTGGCCAGGACGAGGCGTTACTACTGTTTATCTATTTCAGTGCAGTCTCCCTGCCAGATACGGAGTCAGTGCCCTCAACATGCCTTTCTGTTTTTCTCTTTTGCATAATGAACTATGTGTCTGAGAAACTCCCTTATTAGATTACTGAACTGAGGCCATGGAAAGAGCGACTATTCGCCATTTCTCTGCTTTTTTTGTCAAAAGGAAAGGGAACTTGACTAAAAGGACATTTTGATAGAATCTTGCCGTGATTATTATTGCTGAATTAATTTTTAAATTAGATTTCTTAGATATTTTTAAATTCACTTAAAACACTACAGAGTATTTTTAAAATCTACACTATTGCTCAACTACAGATATTATTAATTTTTAAAAAATTAAAATAATGTAACATTAAAGAGACAACAGGCTCAGTAGTAATAGTTTTATAGGGAAAGGCCATTTTTACACAAGTATGTATAGATACAATGAAAAATTCTGGAATTACATGTACCAAAATATTAACAGGGGATGGGACTGGGTGATGATGTTACAGGCAAAGTTTTTTATGTTTTTATTCCTTTATGCTCCTCAGAGTCGAATACTTATTTATTACTTTTGAAATTTAAAAAAAGGGAAAAAACCCAGCACTACATTGCCCAATTAAATCACTTAGCGCACACTCTTGGCACGCTGTGATATTTTACCTGCACAGTAGAGATTTTTTGGACATTTTTTAAAGGACTGAATGAAGAAATACAGAAATGCAACTAAATTTAGGGATAATGCTTCCCTTCCCTTTATTTTCTTGCCAAGGAGGAAATGTGTAGAGCTGAAGATTAAATGAGCCTCAGGTCACGGTAAGCTCATATTCAGCTCACACAGCTGAATATTTCGTTTGATCCTGAAAGAAGGGGGCAGTAGCCTATGGTTTCCACACTCTTGGGGCCTATCTGGTCATCTGTCCCCTCTTCCCTGATCCCTCCATTCTCAGCTCTAAAAACACAGCAAGAGTAAAACGATGGAAGCCGTACACGTGCGTACACCTCCTGCATGTCCAGAAGTCGGTGTTCTGCACGTTCTCTTGGAGATGCAAGTGACAGCAAAGGTTGGCAAGAAAACGGTATCTGACACTTACAGAGGGCCTTCAAGTCTGAAATCAGAGACTCTACACAATGTCAGGTATTATCACCATTTCACAGAGAAGGAAGTTGACTCTGAAGTCAAGTGCCTTACCCTATAATTATCTGGTAATAAATTCACCGTGATATTTTACCGCTAGCCATTGTGTACCCAGATAAGGTTGCCCCTCTCCTATTACTAGGCTATACATGCTCAGGCTTTCCCAGGAGAAGGGATAGATTTGCCTTGTTCCTTTCACCAGGTGTGTTTGGGGGTGAACATGCTGCCCGGAGGGTTAGAAGGATGGTTAGTGATCACAGAGAGGGCAGGAGCCGGCTGGCCCAGGAAGAGGACACCTCCCCTCCCACAGATCATTGGCATTTTATTTACTCCCCTAAGTCCTAGTTCTAGGTGCAGTTAGCAGGACACATCTGCTCCTAAATAGGCAATAAACCTGACTTACTGACTTTCTTGGATGTGGTCATAAAAATTCCTCGTCCAGCAGAGTATCGAAAGCTAAATATGTTCCTTTTAAACCTAACTGAGTTTCTGGGAATCTCCTCTTAGATTCTTAGATGTCCACTGTCTTGAACTTTTGTATTAAACAATAAAAAAATTAAAATACGCAGGTTTAAAAATATATGTTTACTCTCTTTTATACAATAGATGTGTTCATAGAAAGTTCATTTGCTCGTTCATGTAAGAAATGTTGGCTGGCTACTCTACGTGGTGCTGGGCTAGGGCACTGGGGAAGTGAACTCCTCAGGGAGTTGAGAGTTTAATCTAAGAACTGGCCATATGTGCAGGGAATTCCTGATGACAAAAAACACCCACGTAAATAAAATTTCTTAAATCAAATTATGCTTTAAATATTCTGAGAACTACTTAGGCATACTTTTAAGTAATCATTTTGAAGCCAAACAATATTTTGGTACAGGAAAGAATGCACCTTTCTTGGCTTTATGAATCCAGGGCATATTATTTTAAAATAAGACATACCTATCTTTAGTAATTCCACATTACAGGGATCACACTTCTAACTTTTGCCCCAATTACCTTTTAAAGAAGGAACTACTTCCAGCACTTCTAATGGTGTTGACATCAATTGAAGTACCTAAGCTCAGAAATGTTTTCCTGAGGATGTGACAGCATAAAGACCAAGTTTTAGTCTGAGTCACGTCACCAACAAGTGATGTGGCCCTTGGCAGATTGTTCTCTCCCTTCGGCTTCCCCACTTGTAATACATGCAGTTGGACCAGATGCTCTACAATGCTCTTTCCAGTTCTGAATTTTTACTAGTCCTACGATTTTTAAAAATATAAACCATAGAGTTTCGAATATCTTAAGCAAGCTAGCATTTTAGAAGGTCAGAACTGGAATTCAAAATTCCTTTGAAAGAAAGGAGAACTGGTCACAAAATGAAAGGCATTCCAAAAGTATGAGTGCAAAAAGAAGCCAACTCAGAGCAATCTCTTAACAATCACACCATTTTCTCCAGCTGATTGGGAAGATTAAATTTTAATCACTTCTCCTTTCTATTTGCCTTCAGTGGCAGGAGGAAACGGAAAATAAAATATAGTGCTCAGTGAGCAAAATGCCTACTTCGAAAAAATTCTTCGGATCATTTGGCTGGGGTGTTAATTATTTATTTATATCTTACACTGTTCTGGAATATCAGAGCAGCGGTCGGAAAGCAGCTGATTTGATTCCCCTACAGAATACAAAAAAAAATTTGTTTCAGTGATGAAGCAATGCTTTCGCAAAATAAACTCAGGATCTCTTGCGAGCAGAATCAGTGGCATCTTTTCCAAAAGACACATTGGGTAATAAAAATAGAAAATGAGAGGGCGTTTGGGGGAAGTAGTGCTGATGTGTATGCCCTAGACCCAGTGGGTCGTGTGCCCTGTTGACAGGCACATCCCAGGCCTAACGGTTTGCCAAAAACACCAGGTGACATCTGGCACTTGCTGGGATCTTTATGCTCAGAAGATATAGACTGATTGTCTTCTGGCTGTTAGGTCCTACTTCTTTTTTTTTTTTTCTTTTGAGACAGAGTCTCACTCTGTTGCCCAGGCTGTAGAGTGCCGTGGCATCAGCCTAGCTCACAGCAACCTCAACTCCTGGGCTCAAGCAATCCTTCTGCCTCAGCCTCCCGAGTAGCTGGGACTACAGGCATGTGCCACCACGCCCGGCTAATATTTTTTT
>CAUYRT010042681.1:0-30894 GCA_963574885.1 Lepilemur ruficaudatus | reverse complement strand
TTTTTAGTTGTCCAATTAATTTCTTTCTATTTATGGTAGAGACGGGGTCTCGCTCTTGCTCAGGCTGGTCTTGAACTCCTGACCTTGAGCTATCCACCCACCTCGGCCTCCCAGAGTGCTAGGATTACAGGCGTGAGCCACCGCGCCCGGCCGATTTTATTACCAACTTTTAAAAATTAAAAATATCCGCATCAGAAATTCTCTCAAAAGTAATAAAATCTAGCCTCCCTGGGCCCAGCGCCCGTTCGTTCGGCAAACACAGCACCGCGCGTGCCCAGCGGGCCCGGCAGCCGGGCCAGGCCGTGCTCTTTGCTTCCCGCTGCCCGGCAGCCCGCTGACCGCACCGCGTCGCACAGGAGATTCTGCCTGCTCTGTCACGCGTCCGTAAAGATGCTCCGGTGTTTAACTATTTTTAAAAAACATTTTTAGTATTTCTCACCTTTTTATTTTTAAATACTTCCAACATACAGAAAAATGGACAGGCTCTTACAATAAGCACCCATTTCCCCTTTACACGGACTCCCCAGTTGCTAGTATTTGCCTTCGCCCTCTTCCTGTGCAGACGGGTACACAGATAGGAACATCTGTATCTGTGTATCTGTCTTGGCGTGTGTGTGCGTGTGTGCATGTGCATGTGCGTGTGTACATATGCGCGCGTGCATGTGTGAGTGTGTGTGTGTACGGGGGGTTGCTGTTCTGTTTGCTGAACTATTCAAAGTAAGCTGCATTCACTTGTCTTAACACTAAGAAATAAAGCACAAAATATTTTAGAAAATAATAAATATAAAGAATAAAAATATTAGAAAAAAGAAAAAAAAAAGAAAAAGTAAGCTGTAGACATCACCTAGACCCTAAAGCCTTCTGCAGGTACCTCCCAAGAACAAGGTCATTCTCCTAACGTAACTACACAAAACTTAAGCAGCTTCACATTGACTATGCTAGTACCTAATAATTAATCCATATTCAGATCTCCCCATGCTTAGACCTCCCAATAACATCCTTTATAGATTTCCCCCCCGAATCCAGGAACCAGTCAAGGATATGGCGTTGAATTTTGTCACGTGTCTTTAGTCTCCTTTAACCTAGAACAGTTTCCGGGCTGTCTTTCATGACATTGACATTTTTTGAAGTATCTACATCAGTTTGCTTGCAGACATCTCCTTGTTTTCTTACACCTGCAGGCCTCACTTTCTAAGCTGGGCAGCATGTGAGTCTGGCGTGCCCAGCGTGGCCCTGCCAGGGGCGCCTGGAGTTGAAACGTTACTTTGAAGCGCCACCTAGTGGTCTTCTGGGGGAAGGTTTTCTTTCTTCTCCCAGTTGCTGTCAATATTCTCTCTCACTCCTCTCTCCCTTTCTCTCTCTCCCTTTCTCTCTCTCTCTCTCTCTCTCTCCCTTTCTCTCTCTCTCCCTTTCTCTCTCTCCCTTTCTCTCTCTCCCTTTCTCTCTCTCCCTTTCTCTCTCTCTCTCTCTCTCTCTCTCTCTCTCTCACACACATCCTGAGGAGCTCAGGCAAGCTCAGCGGCATTGAGCTGATGGAAGCGTCCCACCCAGCAAGCAGTGCCTGGAGCTGGGCTGAATGCCCAATTTCAGATCCGCAGTGTGGGAGGACAGCTCTTCCTGGGTGACACCCGCAAATCCCAGCTCCCCAGGGTTTCCTGCCTGCCTGTGGGGGGGACTCCGTGTCTTTGGTGCATCCCTGTGTCTCTCTCTGTCCCTTAGTTCAAGCCCAGCTCCACCACAGTGACCTGTGTGGAAACTGGGTGAGTTCCTTAACCTCTGCATATCTTGGTTTCCTCATCTGTAAAATGGGGACAATAATATCTACACCTCACCCTGCTGTGAGGACCAAGTGAGCTGGTATTTCTAAAGTGCTTGAGGCACAGAAGGTGCTACGTAGACACGAGCCATTTTGTGTCCACATGTGACAGTCTGTGCAATGGTCCCTGCAGCGTCCATGAGGCTGGGATGGAGCGTGTGGCCCTGACTCTATGTGCCCCCCCTGGAAGGCTCTGATTTCTGAGCTGCCTCACCCCAGCTCCTGCCTGACCCCAATCCCCTGCCCTCCCAGGACTACATCCCCGCGGAGGGCGAGCTGCTGTTCCACCCTGGGGAGACCTGGAAAGAGCTGCAAGTGAAGCTCCTGGAGCTGCAGGAGGTCGACTCCCTGCTGCGGGGCCGCCAGACCCGCCGCTTCCACGTCCAACTCAGCAACCCCAAGTTCGGGGCCCGCCTGGGCCAGCCCCACTCGGCCACCATCATCATCGGGGACAGAGGTGGGCAGAGCCTGGGGTTGGCTTGAGCAGGGGGAGAGGGAGGGCTGGGGGGCCTCTCAACGAGGGCTGCCAGACTTAGCAAATGCAAACACACTGTGCCCAGTTAAATCTGAATCTCAGGTCAGGCACGGTGGCTCACGCCTGTAAACCCAGCACTTTGGGAGGACGAGGGGGCAGGATCACTTGAACCCAGGAGTTCAGAACCATCCTGGGCAACATAGTGAGAGCCCATTTCTACAAAAAATGAAAAATTAGCTGGGCATGGTGGTGTACACCTGTAGTCCCAGCTACTTGGGAGGCTGAGGCAGGAAGATTGCTTGAGCCCCAGGAGTTTGAGGTTGCTGTGAGCCATGATGACGCCACTGTCCTCATGCCTGGGCAACAAAGCAAGGCCCTGTCTCAAAAAGAGAAAAAGAAAAAACATGAATGTCACATAAACAACAAATACATGTCTGTAGTGTAAGTATATCCCGCACAATATTTGGGACATGCTTATCCTTAAGAAAACTGTTTATGTGAAATTCAAATTTAACTAGACACTGTGCATTTTATCTGGTTCTCAACCAGACAGACTGAGATCACGTGGCCACATGGCAGGAATCCCCACATTAGACCCCAGCCCTTTGACTTCAGCCTCAGTTCCAACTAAAAGGCAGGCGCCTCTGGAAGGGGTGAGCCAGTGAGTCCTGATCAGTCCCTCGGCTCTGGTGTGCTGGTGTCTGTGACCCACCCCCAGAGGAGGGAGATGCTCAGGGTATGGGATGGAGACGGGGCATGGAGCAAATGTTCCCTTATAAAGAAGGAGGGGCAGACGAACTCCCTCCTCCTTCTTCTTCCAGAGATCCTCCTGGGCCCTCCGCCAAGTCTGGCATGATGCCCTCGTGGCACCAATGGGGCACAGGCACCCAGAGACACGGGAGGGCAGGTCTCAGTTGAACGCTCTCGGGGTGAGGGAGCCTGAGGGACTTAAGGGGTCTCTGGTGCCCCCTGGTGGTGATGGGGTGTCTGAGCCGGCTGTTCTGCCTTGACTTGACCCAGTAGATGAAGTAGACCGCAACTTGCTGATCCCCACTGGGTCATCACCACCATCCTCCCAAGGCAACCTGGGTGCCCCACAGAACCCCAATGCCAAGGCAGCTGGGTCCCGGAAGATCCATTTCAACTGGCTGCCCCCTCCTGGCAAGCCGATGGGGTACAGGGTAAGGCTGGGGGCAGGGGCCAGGACAAGTGGACAGGGAGAGGTGGGCCACCCCAGGCCAGGGGCGAGAGGGGAGGGCATCTGCAGCATGAGCGGGGAAAGGGAGACCCTGTCTGTGCCCAGGCCTGCTGTGTGAACCTGGCAGGTCACTCAACTGCCCACCCCTCCACTGCCTCAGTGTTCTCATCTGTGCAAAGGGGACAGTGAGGGCGGGACTCAATGGAGGGATGAGCAGCTCTGGTGCTTGCCGCTCCCCACTGAGCAGTCCCCCTGGGAGCAGGTGAAGTACTGGATCCAGGGTGACTCCGAGTCAGAAGCCCACCTGCTCGACAGCAAGGTACCCTCGGTGGAGCTCACCAACCTGTACCCACACTGTGACTATGAGATGAAGGTGTGCGCCTATGGGGCACAAGGCGAGGGTCCCTACAGCTCCCTGGTGTCCTGCCGTACCCACCAGGAAGGTGAGGCCTCACCACATCTGTCCATCCATCCCCTGGCTACCCTGATGCCAGCGTGTCCAGCCCTCCCTCCCTCCCTGCTTCCCTCTGCCGCTGACAGCGCTCTTCCTGCCCCGCCTCCAGTACCCAGCGAGCCAGGGCGGCTGGCTTTCAACGTCGTCTCCTCCACGGTGACCCAGGTGAGCTGGGCTGAGCCGGCTGAGACCAACGGTGAGATCACAGCCTACGAGGTCTGCTACGGCCTGGTCAACGAGGACAACCGTAAGAACTGGACCCCTCCTCCCTGCCCCCAGGGACCGCAGCCATCAAAGGGGAGGGGACAAAGAGCTGGAGTGGCGTCAGGACTCTGGGTCACTCCTGGATCTGCCGTGCAGGGCACTTGAGGCCCCTTGTCCTGGTCAGCAGATAAGCCTGAGGCATCCTCAGGTTTATGGCCGGATTTGGGCTGCGTTGCATTCCAAGGCCAAGCCTGGAAACCCACAGGGAGGGTGGGATTGCGTACGTGTGGTGGGGTCACAGGTCAGGGGCACCTTTCCATAGAGGGAAACAGGGTGGTTTATTTTGTACAGTTCTCTTGGGGCCAAAGTAGGAGATGCCAGAGTTAGCAAATAAAAATACAGGCTTGGTGGCTCACACCTATAATCCTAGCACTTTGGGAGGCCAAAACAGGAGGATTGCTTGAGGCCAGAATATTGAGACCAGCTGGGACAACATAGCAATACCCCCATCTCTACAAAAGACTAAAAATAAAATTAGCCAGGCATGATGGTGGGCACCTGTAGTCCCAGCTGCTCAGGAGGCTGAGGCAGGAGGATCACTTGAGCCCAGGAGCTGGAGGTTGCAGTAAGCTATGATGACGCCACTGCACTCCAGCCTGGACAACAGAGACAGACCCTTTTTAAAAAAAAAAAAAAAAAAACAAAACAACAGGATGCCCTGAATATCAAATATATATTTTTAGAATATTTCATATAGTATTTTTCCTGGAAGCCCTAGACGAGAGCACCTGGCAGACCTATTATTTCTTCCCATTCCTGGAAGCACAGCAAGGGTGGGTGACTCCTGCCAACTGCTGAGATGAGAAAGTGTTCCAGAGAAATCAGTCCCACCGCACACCTGGTGCAGGGACTTCTGCACAGCCTCTGCTTGGCTGATCCCAGTGATGGGGAGCTCACCATCCACACAAGACCTGTGGACCCAGGCTCAGCCATCCCAGGGTGACCCGACTGGGCAGAGGGCAGTGGGACTGCTCTGTGGGGGTTCTCAGAGGGAGGGGGGCTGCCTTCTCACTCCTTACTACCAGACCACCCTAGCACCAGCCTTCTCAGCAGCTGTCCCATCTTTGACTTGTCCTGAGCTTACAATACTTAGTGCGGCCGTGGACCACAGCTGGGTGGTCTCCTCTGACCAGGCCTCTAACCCCAGGAATGACAGGTATCCCAGCAAAAGGTCACCCCTGATGGTTTTAGCCCATGGCTTCAGCCTGCTGAGGCCTCGGCTGTGTCGTGAAATGTGCCGGGCAGCCCTCCCAGCCGAGGGCATCTGCACGTGGGCACCCAGCCTTTTCCCCTTCACCCCCTGGCTGACAGAGTCACAAGGGAGTGGGCCAGGGCGGGGCCCACCATGGCTATTCAATACATTCCTCCAAGCTGACAAGTCTCTGCCAATCGCACTCTTGAGCACAGTTGTTTGCTGGAGGTGGACATCAAGCTTCTCAGATGTCACTTTCCAGAATTCTCCTTTGGACCTCTTCGAAAACCAGAACGCTTTCTGGTTTCCATTCTTTTGTGCCTTCTCTGGTTTCCCAGAGTCTTGCAACATGGTAGGCCTCATCTCATCACGTCCGGCCTAGGCACTATAACCCACTTAGAATTCACTTAAGAGCAGCCAGGGCTGTCCTCTGTTCTCCCAAGGTGGCGGGTCCACCCTTCTAGGTGTGAGTCAAGAACTTCCAGGCCTCTGTCCTCCGCTAATGGGACACAGCCAGCCCTCTAGCATCCACGGGCAACCCTTCACCTCTGCCCCACTCTGTGTGCCTTTGCTCGCATGACTGCAGTTCGTCCTGAATTTCAGCCTCCCCGAGCCCACCCACGCCTGTCTTCCCTTACAGCTCGTGTGGCCACGGCCCCCAAGGGCAGCCTTGGTGGGGGTTCAGCTGCTGCCACCTCTGCTTCCTCAACAGCATGTTTGGGGTCTGGGTGTCAACAGTGAGCACAGGGTGGTGAGGACAGCCCTCGCCTTTTGAGCAAGCCTCACCTTGGACATGTCAGTAGAGGTGACAGTAGGCCAGCTTGAGTCCAGCTCTGGCTCTGCCATTCACTTAGTGATGAGTCCTTTGGGGAGCTAGTGACATTCATCTAAGCCAGCCATGCTGAAGCTCTAAGGGCTCCACAGGTGGCTGCACAGTCCTGCCTTGCTCTGTGCCCCCTGGGTGCCATCAGGGGCTGCCTGTCAGTCCTGCTATGTCAGAGGCAGTGCTGGGACCTGGCTGGGACCTGGGCTACTCCTCTAAAGTGCTCTCCCTGCCCCAGGACCCATCGGGCCGATGAAGAAGGTGCTGGTTGACAACCCCAAGAACCGGATGCTGCTCATCGAGAACCTTCGGGAGTCCCAGCCATACCGCTACACGGTCAAGGCGCGAAATGGGGCTGGCTGGGGGCCCGAGCGGGAGGCCATCATCAACCTGGCCACCCAGCCCAAGCGGCCCATGTCCAGTGAGTGGGGCGAGGAGGTGCAGGGCAGATGGGGGGGTGGGCAAGGGCCACAGCTGAAATCAGCTCACTCCTCCCACCCTGCAGTCCCCATCATCCCCGACATCCCCATTGTGGACGCCCAGGGTGGGGAGGACTACGAGAGCTTCCTCATGTACAGTGATGACGTCCTGCGCTCTCCGTCCGGCAGCCAGAGGCCCAGCGTCTCCGATGACACTGGTGAGTGGGCCTGGGGTCTACAAGACAAAGGTGTGGGTCTTGGGTACACGGTGGGGCTGCCACTGGTGTCCAGAGAGAGCAAAGGGGCCGGCGGCCAGAGCCCAGGGGTCAAGACTAGAAGTCTCCTCTCAGCCGCAGACAAGAGCAGTGACGTGCGCAGGTGTGTGTGGGCACACGAACATGTGCCTGGGGGCAGGTGCACGCAGCCTCATGCAAGGACACACCGGTTCAGGAGCATGTGGCCACGTGGCAACAGCTTTGCGACCTGAATCAGGTTCACCAGCTGGGCCATGGAGTCAGGACACTCAGGCCACCTCAAGGCAGACCTGTGAGAGGCAAGGCAGGCACAGCCAGCAGGATCCCTGAGCACCACTGGGTGGAGGTAGGGGGAGCCAAGGCAGTAACACCCCCACCGCCTCTGTTCCTCCCTCGATTCTCCGCACAACGTGGTGCAGAGTGCTCAGCTCCGCTGTGGGGCCTCGGATAAATCACTTACGCTCTCTGAGCCTCAGTTTTCTGATCTGCATAATCACACACCACCACGAGTGGAAGACCCTCCCGGGCCCACTTATTTGTATTTTCTCCCATCCCAGCCCTGCCTCAGGCCCCCAGTGAACACACACTTGCCCCCTCCGGCTCAGGGTAGAGCGGCTGGTAGGAATCAGGAGACCCAGCTCAGCTGCTACTAACACTACCTTCAGAGCACTCCGTGGCTTCTGGAACTTTCTCTGGGAGGCAGGCAAGGGAGAGATTACGCTCTCTGTTGTACAGAAGGGAAACTGAGGCTCAGAGCGGTTAGTAATGTAAAGGAGACCACACAGCTGGTGACAGCGCCCAGGCTCCTGCAGGCCCCCTGGCTGGTCCAGGGCCGCACTGGCTCACACGGAGGGGCCGAGCGGGGCAGGGCCCCACCGCCGGCAGCGCGCACCCCCCGCCCCGCACACCTGGACCCGGGACAGCCGGGAGGACGGGCTCTCGTCGCAGCGCCGCCGGCCTCCGCCCGCCCGGCCCTGCTCGGCGCAGCCGCCCTCCGCGCCCCCGGCGGTGCCAACGCGGCCCTTCGTTGTTCCCAAGGCGGTGGCTGGAAGTTCGAGCCCCTGCTGGGGGAGGAGCTGGACCTGCGGCGCGTCACGTGGCGGCTGCCCCCGGAGCTCATCCCGCGCCTGTCGGCCAGCAGCGGGCGCTCCTCCGACGCCGCCGAGGCGCCCCGCGGGCCCCCGGACGATGGCGCCGACCCGCGCGCGGGGGATGCGGGCGGAGACGGCGGCAGCCTGCCCCGCGGCGCGACGCCCGGGCCGGCCGCAGGTGACGGTCTAGCCCGGCTGCGCCCCGACCCCGCACCGAGGATCGCTCGCGCCCGCCAGCTGGGCGCCTGCGCTGCCGCCCGGCCTCACTTTGGGCCAGGCTGCCTACGTTGGTGTCCTGTCGGCCAGGGCATCAGCTGCAGAGCCGGGCGTGCCAAGGGACCCCCCAGAGCAGGCGTCCGGCCTCTCCCCAGGGCAGGACGGCTCCCACGGGCGGTGACCCCCCATTACCGCCTGTCCAGCTGGGGGCACACAGCTTGAGAAGTCTGTTCTGCCCCTGGTACCCAAGTAGACCCCTCAAGGGCTGCAAAGGACAAGAGGGAAGGCTTTGGCCAGGCGCTGTGGCTCATGCCTGTAATCCTAGCACTCTGGGAGGCCGAGACGGGCGGATCGTTTGAGCTCTGGAGTTCAAGACCAGCCTGAGCAAGAGAGAGACCGGTCTCTACTAAAACTAAAAACATTAGCCAAGCACAGTGGCCCAACACCTGTAGTCCCAGCTACTTTCAAGGCTGAAGCAGGAGGATGTTTTGAGCCCAGGAGTTGGAGGTTGCAGTGAGCTATGATGTTGCCACTGCACTCTAGCTGGGGCAACAGAGTGAGACTCTGCCTCCAAAAAAAAACAGGGAAGGCTTTGGCTTCTCCCCAGGGTGGGGCTGACTGCAGGAGCAGTAAGTCCCTCAGCTAGAGCCAGCTGTGCTCAGACTGTCCATACTGGCAAGCCAGAGGACATGGCTGAGACCCTTGGACTCCTCTAGGGACGTGGGGCCTCTGTCCCTGGTGCTTTGAGGGAGACTGGTTATATTTACACAACAGCCCCCCAAGGGTAAGCAATCCCAGGAATTCCCAGGGGCACAGCCTGCCTTAGGGGCTCCAGGTCTGGCGCAGGCCTGACCAGAGTGAGTGACCCTGCTCTCCCCCTGCAGAGCACCTGGTAAACGGCCGGATGGACTTTGCCTTCCCGGGTAGCGCCAACTCCCTGCATAGGATGACGGTGGCCAATGCGGCCTATGGCACCCACCTGAGCCCACAGCTGCCCCACCGAATGCTGAGCACATCATCCACCCTCACACGGGACTACCACTCGCTGACCCGCACGGAGCACTCGCACTCCACCATGCCCAGGGACTACTCCACCCTCACCTCCCTCTCCTCCCACGGTGAGTGACCTCCGCTGATCCTGTGTGTCTTCCAGTTCCTGGAGGCTCGGGCAGTCTGCCACCCCCAGGGCCCGTCCTCCAAAGCAGACACGCACACACAGGCTCCCTGCTCCTCTCACTCTCCTTTTGTCCTGCCCTAGGCCTCCCTCCCATCTGGGAACACGGGAGGAGCAGGCTCCCGCTGTCCTGGGCCCTGGGGCCCCGGAGTCGGGCTCAGATGAAGGGGTCCCCCCCATCCAAGGGCACACGAGATTCTATAATCCTGGCTGGGCAGCCAGCAGCACCCTCATGGGGCCCAGGTAGTACAGGGGTGGCCCTCCTGTCTCCACGGCTGTCCTGCTCTGCTCCACGTCATCCAGCCACCTTGGCAGCCACCACCTGTGGCCACCGCTTCACCCTCCATTCCATCACAGGACCCCTGCCCACCCACAGGACCTAACCACCTGCCCCACCCTCATCAGCGCTGATGCCTAACACTGCCTCTGCCCTTCCCGGGGGCAGGGCGGGGCGGGAAGGGAAGGGGCCAGGCCATCGAGGAGGGGATGGGTGTGGGGGCTGGCAGGCTCACGGGGCTCGCCCTCTAGGCAACAGGTGGGGCCCGCACCCACACTGAGGATGTGCGGGAGGTGCTGGGCAGCCTGGACAGGGTGTTGCAGGGTGAGTGAGTTGCCTGGCCAGTGGTCAGTGTAGATGTGCCAGCTGAGGGAGGTTGGGGGCTGCGCTATGACTCCTACCGGAGACCCCAGCCCCTGCCTCTCAGGCTGACTGTGGCTCCTGTCTCCAGACTCTCGGCTGACTTCTGGTGTGCCTGACACCCCCACCCGCCTGGTGTTCTCCGCCCTGGGGCCCACGTCTCTGAAAGTGAGCTGGCAGGAGCCCCAGTGCGAGCGGGCACTGCAGGGCTACAGCGTGGAGTACCAGCTGCTGAGCGGCGGTGAGGCACGGGGTAACAGCCCTGCAAGGCTGGCCCTAGGGTGACACACAGGGGCACCTAGGCTGTGTCAGGTCCCTTGGGCACTAACACCTCCACCTGCCTTTCTGAGAGGGTCTCTCATCCCATCCTCCCCCCTTCATTGCCTCCCCTCTCCTGAGGGCTCATCCACCGCCCTGGGTCATTCCCTCTGCTAGGTTTTGCCTAACAAGGCCTCCTTGGCCTAGGGACCCAGAGCCTCTGCTGGCCTGAGATGCCTTGACGGTAACTGGGAAATGGCACTTTTCTGGGTAGACACACTTGAAGCAGCATGACCTGGGCCCCTGGCCAGGGCACAGGATTTGGCCAGAGCATGGATGGGACTGCAGGCTCTATGCATCTCTTATATAGTGCACAACCTGAACAACCAGCCATATCATACTGTACCCAAAGTATAGCCAGTCCTGGGTGGGTGATGACTAGGTCTTAATCGCAGCCTAGGGAATTGGAGGATTAGGCCAGGTGCGGGAGTAATGCTGCTCTATTGTCTGCCTGCACCCCACCCCACAGGTGAGCTGCATCAGCTCAACATTCCCAACCCTGGTCAAACCTCAGTGGTGGTGGAAGACCTCCTGCCCAACCACTCCTATGTGTTCCGCGTGCGGGCCCAGAGCCAGGAGGGCTGGGGCCGAGAGCGCGAGGGGGTCATCACCATCGAGTCACAGGTGCACCCACAGAGCCCACTCTGTCCCCTGCCAGGTGAGTTGCCCCCCCAGCCACCCCCATCAGGCCCCCCCAGCCCACACGCTGACACCCTCCCCCTGCTGCCCCCAGGCTCCGCCTTCACGCTGAGCACCCCCAGTGCCCCGGGCCCGCTGGTGTTCACGGCCCTCAGCCCAGACTCGCTGCAACTGAGCTGGGAGCGGCCGCGGAGGCCCAATGGTGACATCCTCGGCTACCTGGTGACCTGTGAGATGGCCCAAGGAGGAGGTGCTGCCCGCACTGGGGGCAGGGGTGGCCAAGGCGGGGGTGGAGAGGGGCCCACAGAGGCTGAAGGCATCTTCCCTGCTCAGGGCCAGCCACCACATTCCAGGTGGACGGAGACAACCCCGAGAGCCGGCTGACAGTGCCAGGCCTCAGCGAGAACGTGCCCTACAAGTTCAAGGTGCAAGCCAGGACCACTGAGGGCTTTGGGCCAGAGCGTGAGGGCATCATCACCATCGAGTCCCAGGATGGAGGTAGGCACCTGCCCACTGCCTCGCCCCCAGCCCTTCTCTGGCCACGCCTTCTCCTGGCACCCCCCTGACTGGCCCATCGCCTGCTCCAGGCCCCTTCCCGCAGCTGGGCAGCCACCCCGGGCTCTTCCAGCACCCACTGCAAGGCGAGTACAGCAGTATCACCACCACCCACACCAGCACCACCGAGCCCTTCCTAGTGGGTGAGTCACCGAGGAGCAGGGGATACTGGCTCTTCTGGGAGCACAGAGCTAACAGACAGAGGGGCAGGGACGCAGGTAGGTAGAGTCCTTCAATGCTTCTTCCCCCACAGACGGACTGACCCTGGGGTCCCAGCGCCTGGAGGCAGGTGGTTCCCTCACCCGCCACGTAACCCAGGAGTTTGTGAGTAGGACGCTGACCACCAGTGGAACACTGAGCACCCAGGTGGACCAACAGTTCTTCCAGACCTGACCCCCCCGGCCCCACCGTATCCTGGAACCTGGGCCCCCTCCCCACCTCTTCTCCCTGGTGCCGCCTCAGCTACTTCATTCTTGGACCCCTGGGGGCCCAGCCCCTTCGCGTGCTGATCCCAGGGCTAGCGCCTCTGGCCACAGAGCAGGCGTAGTTGTCCTCTGGGAGGCATGAAGGGGGCAGAGGTCCCAGAAAGCCCCTCTGGCAGCCCCTACTCTGGGCCTAAACCCATTTATAACCAAAGAGCCACGACCAGCATGACAAGGACAAGCATTTAATAAAATATTTTCCTACTGCTTGGCCTTGCCCTGTTCATTCTTCCAGCCCGACACCCACCTCTGGAGGCAGGCAGGTACCATCGTTAGGGGCACAAGTTTATTGAGCGCCCAAGTGTCTGCATCTGGGTGGGTGCCGGGCACAGAACCGCATGACTTGCCAGGCCCTGTGCCCGCTGTGTGCCGTCTGGGGACGCCTCCTCACAGGCGCAGCACCTTGGCGCCATCAGCCGCTTGAGAGAGGTAGAAGGTGGCGGCACCCCCGTACTGCTCCTGGGGGGAAGGGCTGGGTCTGAGCGACAGGCAGGGCCCTGAGAACCCGCCTCTCCTGCCCACCCAAGCCCTGGTGCCCACCCACCTGTATGTGCTGCATGGCACGGGGAGCAGAGGAGGCCTCCAGCAGCGTCACTGTGCAGCCGCCGAAGCCACCACCTGTCATGCGGCTGCCGTAAACCCCTGGCACAGACAGCGCGGCTTCTACCAGCTGGTCCAGCTCAGGGCAGCTCACCTCGTAGTCGTCCCTGCAAAGAGGATATGGGAGGGGTGGGCCTGGGCCCAGCCTGTGCCTGGGAGGTGTGGGGCACCTGAGGGCCTCACCTGAGCGAGTGGTGACTCTCCACCATGAGGCGACCAAAGGCTCTGTAGTCCCCACGGCTCAGGGCGGCCGCTGCCTGGGCTGTCCGCCGGATCTCACCCACGACGTGCCGCGCCCGCCGGAAGCCCTCCTTGCTGACCAGCTCTCTGCCAGCTGGGGAGGGAAAGGGGTGGGCAGCCCGCCTCCCAGGCAGTGGCCCTAGCCGGTCACACAACAGTGAAGGGGCAGGGGACATGAGGCGTGGGGCGCAGGCCTGCTTGTCTCAGGCTTGGTTCTGAGGAGCCCCTTAGCGCCTCCCTGCCTCGACTGCAAGATGGGACAGCTGCATCGTTTGGGTGTAGTGAGGAATGGAATTCGGGGCTTCCAAGGTGAGCAGAACGCTGCTGCCCACGACAGAGCAGGCCAGAGAAATCCTGCTAATCTTTACGCAGGAGCAACACGGAGCCTAAAGGTGCTCCACGGGGACAGGGGACAGCAGGCTGTCCCACCTGGCTCAAGCTGAGGTGGGAGGACAAGGTGAGTCCACATGGGCAGCCCTGAGGACCAGAGGCCGCTGCTGCTCAGTTCTGTGGGCCACAGAGGTTCTGGAGCAGAGGAGAGACAGAGTGAGCACCCCGCGCAAGAGGCCTGAGCTGGGAGAAGTGGGCGCCAGGAGCCCAGGCGGCACAGCCAGGGACCAATGAGGGGCGTGCTGGAGGGGGAGGAAAGGAGAGACAGCAGTCAGAGGCAGGCGTGGGAGGGCAGCCTAAATGGAGAGGAGGCAGTGAGCGCTCAGGTGACTCAGGTCTCAGACAGGAGTGGCAGGGTGAGGAAATCACGGACAAGGAAAGTCAGGAGAAGCCTGTGGGGAGGAAGGACGATGGGTTCAGTTGTCGGTGGGGTACAGGCTGCAGGACCCCAGCTGGAAATGCACAGCTGCAGCCAGGACAGCCGGGGGGTGGTGGTGGGCTGTGGGCTGAGTCCTCACTGGTGGCCGGGGCTGGGTGCTGAGGACAAAGCCTGGGGGAGGCACCAGATCTGGCCGACGTGGGGAGCAGCTGGCCAGGGCGAGTGTGCGTGGGAAGCCCTGGGAGCGCTGTCAGGGCCAGTGATGGGAGAGGAGCAGGCAGACCCAGAAGAATAAGGAGTGGAGGTGAGATAATGGGGCAATGTTTTGGGAGGGAAGGAAACTGAGCTCGTTCCAGAGGCACAAGAGAAGGAGCAGGCAGAGGACAGGAAGGAAAGCAGGTGCGAGAGGGGGTGGGGGCTGCTAGGGCAGGACCCTGGGCCAGGCAGAGGCAGCACTGCTCCTTAGTTAGCAGGAGACCCAGAGGAGTGGTGTGGAAAGGCTGGGGTGAGGAGGAGGGACACAAGTGCTCTAGCGTGAAACTCTTGGCCAAGGTCATCTACGCAGAGTAGACAGGGCACGTCTGAAGGAAGGGCTGCCTACAGAATGTGACAGTTCACAAAGCAGGACACATGGTCCTTCCAGGCTGTCCAGCGTCCCTGAGATGGGCACATCCACACTGCCAGGAAGGGCACAACTCCCAGTGTGGGCGGCAGGATACCATGGCCAAGAGCGTGGGCTGTAGAGCTAACCTGCCTGGGTTCAAATCTCAGCATTGCCTTACTATAGACTCTCCATCAAAAAATGAGAATAATAATAAAAGTACATGCTTTACAAAGTTCCAAGGGAATTAAATAAGTTAGTATTTTTGTGTCCTTAGAACTGTTAAACAGACTACCTTCCTGGCCATATGTAGGTATCAGAAACCTTAAGAATACTCCCTGGGCAACATAGTGAGACCCAGTCTCTTTAAAAAAAACAAACAAAAAAAAAACAGCCGGCCGCAGTGGCTCACGTCTGTAATCCTAGCACTCTGGGAGGCCAAGGCAGGTGGATCGCTCAAGGTCAGGAGTTCGAAACCAGCCTGAGCAAGAGTGAGACCCCGTCTCTACTAAAAATAGAAAGAAATTAATTGGACAACTAAAAATACATAGAAAAAAAATTAACTGGGCATAGTGGCACGTGCCTGTTAGTCCCAGCTACTCAGGAGGCTGAGGCAGGAGGATTGCCTGAGCCTAGGAGTTTGAGGTTGCTGTGAGCTAGGCTGACGCCACGGCACTCTAGCCCGGGCAACAGAGTGAGACTCTGTCTCAAAAAAAAAATGTACATAAAAAAGCTCGTCACAGCATGAGGTGTATCAGAAAATAGATAAGCAAATGACAGAGCACCTGTCTGCAATATTATGATGCATTAAAAAGCCATGTTCATGATGCACCTTTCATGACATAGGATAGGGTTCCGAGATAATATTAAGTAAAAAAGGGGCAAGTGATAATATTACATATACTCAATTTTGAAAAGACAGACGTTGAAAAACATTGGAAGGAAATATGTGAAAATAACGGTGGTTATCTCTGAGTAGTGGCCTTACAGCTTCTTAGTTTCTCCTTGGTACTTTTCCACGTTTCCAATGATGGAAATAGGATTCTCTGATTAGATTAAGCCATTTTAGGATTTCGGGCAGCCCTGCTGAGGTTGGAGCCCCAGCTTTGCAGGGTCTGCGGGGAGTGGAAGAGGATGGCGGGAGGCCCTAGCAATCTGGGCTGCCCAGAAGGGCCAAGGCCATGCTGAGGTGCCAGCAGGGAGCCCCGCAATCTCTGGGACAAAGTGCCCTGGCCAGCTCTTACCCTCCAGCTCCTCCAGCTGCACGTCCCGAAGGCTCTCCTTGCCCAGTGCCCGGGCCACTTCTTCACACTGGCGCCGCCGCAGGGGGTACTCGCTGGAGCCCAGGGAGTGGCGGACGTTGGAGTTGGTGATGAGCACAGCCAGCTTGGGGTCTGAGAGTGGCACCAGGCTTGTCTCCAGGGACCTGGGGTGGAGTCAGAGTGGGGAAAATGACAAGGCCAAGGTCTGCTTGCTGTGCCAGGCAGTGGACACTTCACCTGGGAGCTCCTGAGCAGGAGGTGTGAGGGCACAAGGAGAGCCCTGACCTGCAGTCAATGAGCAGCGCGTGGCCTTTCTGCCCCAGCAGTGCGATGAGCTGGTCCATGATGCCACAGGGCACCCCTGCAAAGCTGTGCTCGGCCCGCTGACACACCTGGGCCCGGGCGGCTATCGCCCCTGAGTCTGCAACACAGGGTGAGGCAGGGAGGCTGGGGCACAAGAGGGCACACAAGGGCTGGGGGGGGGAGGAGAAGCAGTAGCTCCCATGACGCTCCAGGGAGATTTCCAGCCCCACCCCCACCCAGCCACAGAAGCTCTGGCCACCAGGGGACCTCAGGGAAGGAGGGTTCAGTCAGGCGCTGGGGCCCAGGTAGTACCTGGGCAGAGCTGCCGGAGGAAGGTGTACGTGGCCACTTCCAAGGATGCTGAGCTGGACAGCCCACCCCCTAAGGGCACCGAGCTGACCACCACTGCACTGAAGCCAGGGAGCGGGGCAGCTGTGGGGGAAAGAATGGGTGATGGTCAGATGGCTGCTAGGGAAGACGGGCACATGAAGGGTTCATGTCCCAGGAGAAAGGCAGCAGCCTAGCAGCTGCTTCCAGGGCCACTCTCAACTGTCAGGGGCTACCACCTGCTGGGTCAAAGGGCCCACCACCCTCCACTTTCCCACCCTCTGAGGTTGCTGGGACCGTGTTCCTAGTTGTCCTCCTGGGGTTTGAATCCTGGCTCCTCCAATCATGTAACGGGAAACCCAGGCAAGTTCCAGAACCTGTCACAGCATCCGTTTCCTCATCTGTACAATCCGGTGCTCCACCCTGCAAGCCTCCCACGGTGTTTTAGATGACTGAGTGGGCTTTGTGGCTGTGAGGTGGCACTCCTAGTACCAGCATGAACTTGCCCAGGGACTGGACCCCATACCTGGGTAGTGCTGAATCACTCCCTTGACATAGTTGGCCCATCGGGGGGTCCCAGGCTCCAGTGAGCGCTGGGCTGTGGGCAGCGGAAACTGCAGCCGCTGGGGCTCATCAGCGTCCTCAGAGGTGGTGAGAAGAGAGACAAGCCCATCTGCTCGGGGACTGCCCACCAGCACTGTCACGAGCTCCAGGGCCTGGCAGAAGAGACAAGGACCAGCTGATGGAATAAGGCCCCTCCAGCAGGCAGTGACTTGTTTGCCAGGCTCCACCTGGAGGGGAGGTGGCTCAGGGAGTGAGCCTGGGGGGTTAAGCCCCGCCCCCTGGGTCTCCAGGCCGGGCTGGCTGCAGCCAGAGTGAAGACTGGACTCTGCCCCCAGCTGTGGGGCAAGGGGTCGGGCAAGGGGTCGAGAGAGCTAGCTCAAATGGCAAACAGATCAGGGAGTTCCAGTGCCTTCCCATTTGGCGGTGGCCTCGCATGCACCCGCCCCACTCACTTCCCAAGCTGCACAGTCGGGCGGGAAGAGCCCCAGGCTGAAAACTGGGAGGGCTCACTCTAGTCGCAGGCCCACCAAGCAGCAGCTCTGTGACCTTGAGCAGGTCACTAGCCCTCACCGGGCCTCAGTTTCCTCCTCTGTACATCGAATGGCTGGGCCAGGAGGCTGAGAGCTGTGTTCGCCCAGGTCTGCAGTTGGGGGCCCACGGTGGCCAGAGGCCCGGAGTGCCCCCCTCTGCGTGGGACGCAGGGTCCCACAGTTTAAGGGGCAAAGGCTCCCAGGCTGGGGGCGAGTGGCAGCAGCCCCCAGGGGGCGGGCGTGAGCGCAGAGGCGTCCGCTCGCCCTCCCCAAGCTACTTCCTCGCGGATGCCCGGCTTCCTCCCTTCGGACGTGAGAAACCGCCCGCGCCAGGGTCTCCCCCGTGTGCTCGTCCCCGAGGCTCGGCTGCCCGCCCCACGCCCCACGCGGCGAGGACGCGCCGGCCCGCGCCCGGAGAACCGCCCCGCCGGCAGCCAAGCGGGCAGGGGCGGCTCAGGGGCTCCCCCGCGCTGCCCCTCACCATGGGCAACACCAGGCCCTGGTTGTAGTCCGTGTGCTCCCCGATCAGGTTGACGCGGCCCGGCGCCGCCACGGCCAGCTCGGGCTCGGCCCCGAACTCCTCCTGGAAGGCCCGGCGGGCCTCGGCCAGTAGCTCCGCGACCGGGGGCGGTCTCGCTGCAGCCATAGTGCTCGTGCGGAGGTCGGCGCGGCCGCCTGGCTCAGCCCCGTCGGCGCGGGATGCTCGGGGCGGGGCCGCGCGCGCCCGGTGCGCACATTCCCGCCCGCACCGCCCCCGCGTCCCGGCGGCCGGACGCCCTGCCCCCGGGCCCGGCCGGCCCCGCCCCCGCCTGGCCCCGCCCCCGCCCGCAACTCCGCTCCGAAGCCACCTGCCCGCAGGGCCGCAGGAGCGGGTGGCGGCGCCGGGGCTTCTGTGCTCCCGGTCATTTCCTTCTCTCTGGACTTTGGGAAAAACCAGTGGGTACCGGCTCCTGTGGGAGCACGGAGTGGCACTTGGCATGACTGGGAGACCTGGCCCTCGTGTCTCTCCGTGTGCCCTCACCCCACCACCACCACACGCACAGCCAGGGGAAAGAAGGTGGCGACCCGCAGACCTGAGTTTCGCAAAGGGATCTCGTAGGTCCTCAGGGCCAGCGGCTGTGAGAAGTCACCAGCCCTTGATCCTGGTTTCCAAGAGGGTGGCCTGCCACTCAGTTTAAGTAGAGATAAGGACCGCCAACTTTGGTGGTGACCAGGGAGTCACTTTTTACATGCTCCTAATAAACAGCTCCTGACCGTGGAGCAGTGGGCCCTGTCCCGCCTCCAAGGACCTACCGCACCTGCCAAGGCAGGCTGTGCTGTTGGCCCCAGCAGGTGCCTCCTCAGCCCCGGAGCCTCGGTCTCACACGTGTGGCCCTGTGCCCAGAGTCAGACACTCCTTTCTTGCCAGCCTGCATCCTAAATCTTCAGGCTGGCCCCAGCATCTGCCTGGATGAACATCCACAGCTTGCCCATCCCATATGAGAACTTGGGACGGAAAGGCAGGAAAAGCAGCCTCCCTGGGCTTAGAGCGAGGGCTGTGTGGGGAGTTGTGGCCAAGGGTGTAGCTTGGAGGTGCCCTGGCTCAGTACTTTGGAATCCCAGCACTTTGGAAGGCCAAGGCAGAAGGACCACTTGAGGCCAGGAGTTTAAGACCAGCCTGAGCGACATAGCAAGACCCCATCTCTACAAAAAAATACAAAAATTAGCCAGGCATAGCGGTATGCGCCTGCAGTCCCAGCTGTTGGGGAGGCTGAGGGAGAAGGATCACTTTAGCCAGGAGTGTGAGGTTGCAGTGAGCTGTGATAATACCGCTGCACTCTAGCCTGGGCAACAGAGAGAGAGACTGTCTCAAAAACAAAACAAACAAAAAAAGGATGTAGCTTGGGGCCTGCTCAGGGGTTTGCCTGAGAGTAGGGAAATACATTCAAAAGACAATTCTGAAAACTCTTAGAAGGAAACAGGGATAAGTCTTGGTGACTTTGGATTAGGCAATGGTTTTCTAGGTATGATGATAAAAGCACAAGCCACAAAAGAAAAATAGATAAATTGTACTTCATCAAAATTAAATACTTCAGCCAGACTCGGTGACTCACGCCTGTAATCCTAGCACTCTGGGAGGCTGAGGCGGGAGGATCGCTCAAGGTCAGGAGTTCGAAACCAGCCTGAGCAAGAGTGAGACCTCATCTCTACTAAATATAAAAAGAAATTAATTGGCCAACTAAAAATATGTAGAAAAAATTAGCCAGGCATGGTGGCGCATGCCTGTAGTCCCAGCTACTCGGGAGGCTGAGGCAGAAGGATTGCTTGAGCCCAGGAGTTTGAGTTTGCTGTGAGCTAGGCTGACGCCACAGCACTCCAGTACGGGCAACAGAGTGAGACTCTGTCTCAAAAAAAAAAAAAAATTAAATACTTCTCTGCATCAAAGGACACCATCAAGAAAGAGAAAAGACAACCCATAGAACGGGAGAAAATATTTGCAAAATATTTGTCATATATCTAAGGGACTTGTATCCAAAATGTATGAAGAACTTGTATAGCTCAATGACAAAAAGACCAAACTGAGTTAAAAAATGGGCAAAAGATTTGAACAGACATTTTTCCAAAGAGAATATACAGATGGTCAACAAACATAAGATGCTTAACATAAGTAGTTATCAGGGGAATGCAAATCAAAACCACAATGAGATACTATTTCGTGCCCACTTCAATGGCTAAAATAGACAGATGATAATAAGTGTTGGTGAGGATGTGGGAAACTGAAACCCTCAAACAATGCTGATAGGAATGAAAAAAGGTGCACCCACTTTGGAAACAGTTTGGCGTTCCACACAATGACAAAGACTTATCATAGGCCTAATGCATTGGCTCAAACCTGTAATCCTAGCACTCTGGGAGGCCAAGGTGGGAGGATCGCTTGAGCTCAGGAGTTCCAGACCAGCCTGAGCAAGAGCAAGACCTTGTCTCTATTAAAAATAGAAAAATTAGCTGGGTGCATGGCGTGTGCCTGTAGTCCCAGCTACTTGGGAGGCTGAGCCAGGAGGATCACTTGAGCCCAGGAGTATGAGGTTGCAGTGAGCTACGATGATGCCACTGCACTGTAGCCACGACACAGAGCAAGACCCTGTCTCAAAAAAAAAAAAGTTATTTCAACCTCAACACTAGTAATAAAAATAGGAATAAAGAAAAAAGAAAGGCCTGGCGTGGTGGCTCACGCCTGTAATCCTAGCATTCTGGGAGGCCGAGGTGGGAGGATTGCTTGAGCTCAGGAGTTCAAGACCAGCCTGAGCAAGAGCGAGACCCCGTCTCTACTATAAATAGAAAGAAATTAATTGGCCAACTAATTGTATACAGATATATACAGAAAAAATGAGCCAGGCATGGTGGCGCATGCTTGTAGTCCCAGCTACTCGGGAGGCTGAGGCAGAAGGATCGCTTGAGCCGAGGAGTTTGAGGTTGCTGTAAGCTAGGCTGACATCACGGCACTCACTCTAGCCCGGGCAACAGAGTGAGACTTTGTCTCAAAGAAAAAAAAAAAGAAAAGAAAAAAAAAGTTATTCTATGACCTAGCAATTTCATTCCTAGGTATATACTCAATAGAATTGAAAACATAGGTCCACACAAAACCTTGTATAGGAATGTTGATAGCAGCACATTAGCCAAAAGATGGAAACAGCCTAAATATCCATAGAAGGTGTGATCACAGTTCCCATCTCATGACTCCCACATCCATTGTTACAGTCTTTTATTTAATTTTTAGTTTTTGGAAACAGAGTCTAATAATACATTTTTTTGTAGAAACAGGGTCTTGCTGTGTTGCCCAAACTGGTCTCAAATTCTTGAGCTCAAGCTATCCACCCGCCTCGGCCTCCCAGAGTGCTAGGATTACAGGCGTGAGCCACTGTGCCCGACCTCTTGTTACAGACTTTTGTTGTATTGCTGGGGTGCTTTAGTCCTCAGAAAACAATCTCTCTCCAACCTTCCTCTGCCCTCATTTCCCCCACCCAAGGCAAAACTCTAATTCCCCCGCCTTTCCATAAAGAAATTCTCTGCCCTGCCTTATCTGATTGTGAGTCACAAGACGCCCCCCCGCCTCCAGGGTATGAGTCTTACCCCATACCCTGGAGGAAGGATGCTACACAGAGAGGCCAAGAAGAATCTGAACACAGCCAGGTGCGGTGGCTCACACCTGTAATCCTAGCATGCTGGGAGGCCAAGGCAGGAGGATCACTCAAGGTTAGGAATTGGAGACCACCCTCAGCAAGAGTGAGACCCCATCTCTACTGAAAATAGAAAGAAATTAGCTGGACCACTAAAAATATATAGAAAAAATTAGCCAGTGGCGCATGCCTGTAGTCCCAGCTACACGAGAGGCTGAGGCAGAAGGATTGTTTGAGCCTAGGAGTTTGAGGCATTCTAGCCTGGGCAACAGAGCAAGACTCTGTCTCAAAAAAAACAAAAAAGAATCTGAACACACGGCCTCACTGCATGTCCCCACCCAGCCTATTAGCGTCAGATCACACCCTTTTCGTTCAATCCCCTGTCTACACAGTTGTCAGTCATACCTGTCCAGTGAGGTCTCTGTGGAAGGCCCACGAGGGCAGGGAGTGGGTAGCTTATGGGTGGCAGAACATGTGAGGGTCCCCGCACGGTAGCATGCGGGAGACAGTGTGGGAGCTCCATGCCCCTTCCCATACTCTATGTGTCATCTGTGTCCTTTGTAATATCCTTTATAATCAACTAGTAAATGTGTTTCCCTGAGTTCTGTGAGCTACTCTATAAAATTATTAAAACTCAAGGTGGGTCATGGGTACCCAGATCTCTAGACGGTCGGTCAGAAGCACGGGCAGAACAGCCTGCGGCTTGTGATGGGCGTTGGTGGGGGGGGGCGCAGTCTTGGGACTGAGCCCTCACCCTGTGGAATCTGATGCCATCTCCAGGCAGGTGGTGTCAGAACTGAATTGGAAGACACCCAGCTGGTGTCCACTGTGGGACTGATTGCTTGCTTGGCACGTAGGGAGAAAAACTCCACAAAATTGGTCACAGAAAGCTTCTGTGTTTGTTGTAGTGTGAGGGCAAGGAAAAACAGTTCGTGTGTTTGTGTACGTTCACAGGGATATATGGATGAATTAAATGTGGCGTAGCTATACAACGGAAACATTAAGTCAAAAGGAAACGAAGTACTGATACGTGCTACAACATGGACGAACCCTTTAGGAAAAAATTAGTCTTTGGAAAAATGAAAACCATGGACGCACCTTGAAAACATTATGGTAAGTGAAGGAAGGCAGTCACAGAAGACCACGTATTGTATATCCAGGATAGGCAAATCTAAACAGACAGAAATTTAATTAGTGGCTGCTTAGGGCTGAGGGAAGCAACAGGGTCATAGCTAAAGGGTGCTGGGTTTCTGTTTGTGGTGAGCAAAATGTTCTAAAATTGAGTGGCGATGGTTGAACATATGTGTGAATATACTAAAACCATGGAATTGTACACTTTAAATGGGTGAATTGAGCAGGGTGCAGTGGTGAGTGTCAGTAGTTCCAGCGACTTGGGAGGCTGAGGCAGGAGGATTGCTTGAGCCCAGGAGCTCAAGACCAGCCTGGGCAACATAGTGAGACCCCATCTCTAAAAAAGATAAAATTAACAAAATAAATTTATAACAATGGGTAAATTGTATGGTACGTGTATCTCAATAAAACTGTTTAAAAGTTAGGAATGAAGACAATTCCAAATTTCATCAGGTGGCCTGCTCTTTTGAGCACGCTTCAGTAAAGCACTTTTTGGCATAGTCAAAGCAAAACAAACCACACCATGAGTGGCCCTTGGGCTGGTTGGAATGGAATTAAACTCATCAACCGCGTCTCCCTACAAGGACCCATTCCATGGGGCAGAGGTGAGTGAAGCAGCCCCTTCTCCACACATCCCTTAGCCACCTCAGCTTTGCCATGGAACGGTCCGGAGCCCCAGTCCCCATACTTACTAGGATGTGATCTCAGGCAAATGACTTGGCCTCTTTTTTTTTTCTTTCCTCGATATCTAGTGATGTTCAAATGACTCGGCCTCTTGACCCTCAGTTTCTCATCTGTAAAATGGTGCTAGTGAGTCCTCCCCAATAGGCTGTTAGAAAAGGAACAGAGGGAGCTAATCTTCATAAAGTGTCCAGCCAAGCACCTGGAACTTAGTAAGCACAGTAAATGTTTGCTATTATTATCAGTTGTCCATTAATTCCACAGGGGTTATTGGGCTCTCCTGTGTGCAACTGACCAGAAAGAGAAAAAGCCTCCGGCTCTCACGGCGCGCGGGAGGCAGATGTGGCCACAAATCGGACCCCTCTGACTGAGAGAAAGGCGCTGAGCAGTAGAGCGTCCTGCATAAGCGAGGAGGGAGGGGGATTTGAAGCCCCCAACCTTACTTTTATTTCTATTGTTTCGTTTTTATTGAAAACACGCCCATTTGACCTGTCTTCACCCTTTGTATTGTTTCAGTTTTTCTTGAAGGACGTGGATTGGTCTAAGGGGAAGCATACACATTTGTTCAAGATGGACTCTGATAAATTGATTTTATTGGGGAGATGTGTTTACTCTTTTTTTTCAATCCTGCCTACTGTGTTACCTGAAATTTGTTCAGAAGCAAGTCTACTTTGACCTTTGACCCTACCTCCCATTTCCTGGCCAGATGTCACAGGGCTGGCGGGGAGGTGGCACTTTAATGGGACAGTGCACTCTAAGATCTGTCCTCTGCTCTGCTGGCTGAGAAACTTGCTTGCATCAGCACAGCCAGAGCCGACTGTCGCGTAGGGCTGAGGCGTCGTGATAGAATTCCCAGTAATATTCACCATAGGGACATACTATTCAGTAGTAGCAATACCATACATACTAGCCGGGCTGTCTGGCAACCTAGACAGGTCTAGAGGTTGCTAAGGAATTCTGTCCAGGCTATAGTGAGTCCTAGCCTACCAGTGAGGACAGGCACTCCAAAGATGCCTCTTCTCTGCTACAGCCCATGTCTATATCCCACACCAAAGCCAAATTCTCACCTTGTGGGCTATCCTTAATTTTTCTTTTTTTCTTTTTTTTTTTGAGACAGAGTCTCACTCTGCTGCCCAGGCTAGAGTGCTGTGGCATCAGTCTAGCTCACAGCAACCTCAAACTCCTGGGCTCAAGCAATTCTCCTGCCTCAGCCTCCCGGGTAGCTGGGACTACAGGCATGCGCCACCATGCCCGGTGAATTTTTTTCTATATAATTTTAGTTGTCCAATTAATTTATTTCTATTTTTAGTAGAGATGGGGTCTCGCTCTTGCCCAGGCTGGTTTTGAGCTCCTGACCTTGAGCGATCCTCCCGCCTCAGCCTCCCAGAGTGCTAGGATTACAGGCGTGAGCCACCACATCCAGCCTAACTTTTCTTTTTTAAAATTTTTTTGTAGAGGTAGGGTCTCCCTATGTTACCCAGGCTGGTCTCAAACTCCTGGCCTCAAGCGACCCTCCCGCCTCAGCCTCCCAGAGTGCTGGGATTACTGGTGTGAGCCCCCGCGCCCAGCCAACTCGGTCTTTGTTCATGTGATGAGGGTCTGTACACTGATGCAGCTCTGGCTTCGCGGCTGCAGTCACAGCCTGATTACCTGGTGGGACTTGGCTCCGCACCTCCCAAACTGACATCTCTGAAAACATTTGCTCTCAGGCAGTGGCTCACCAGCTCACCTATTCTGGGAGGTTCTTTTTATTGTTGTTCCCAGAGTTACCCTATTTCCTGATTTGGGCTCCCTTTGTCCTGTTGTAATATTAATGATAACAGCTTCTATAGTATTGATAATGCTAATGCCGAGCATGTGTAAGCCCAGATGTTCCGGCTGATATCCAGCCAGAGTGCATGTGCAGGGCAGCAATGGTTGGTCAGCACACATAACACATAACTTCTTTTGTCAAACATTGTTTTTTGGGGGTTTTTTGAGACAGGGTCTTGTTTTGTTGCTGGGGCTAGGGTGCAGTGGTGTCATCACAGCTCACTGCAACCTCCAATTCCTGGGCTCAAGCGATCTTCCTGCCTCAGTCTCTCAAGTATCTGGGACTACAGGTGTGTGCCACCACGCCTGGCTAATTTTTGTACTTTTTTTTTTTTTTTTGAGATAGGGTCTTGCTGTGTTGCTCAGGCTAAATACTATATTTTCAAAGTCACCCAAGAACTTACTATATTCAAGCTTTGCACAGACTGTTTAATGAAATCCTTATAAGCATCCTGGGGAGGTACTGTCATTCTCATTTTACAGGTGAAGAAAAGAGGCACAGGTAAGTTAAGGAACTCATCTGAGTGGGAGAACCGGGCCTGGAACTCGGGTCTGTCTAACCCTGAGACCATTTTCTCACCCACTACTCTGTCCCCATGAGCGCCCTGGACTGCTGCAGCCTCTGCTTATGAAAATCTCAAGATCTAAAGTGCAGCCTCTTAGTGAGGGACAGGAAGGACAGCTGCTCTCCCAGACTGCTAGAGCCCCAGTTCCTTCATGGAACACTCCCAGGTTGGAAGCCAGGCCTGTAACCAAAGTTCTTGGGAACCAGACTGATTCTTTGCCACCTGTGCCAGAAGCAGATCCAGTCAGCTGTGCCAGGGGCTGGTGCCATTTGATTTGGTCAGCAAACATGCCTGGAACCTCTGATGTGTGCCAGGCATGACTCCAGGGCAGGCAAGACTCAGTCCCTGCCTTGCGAACACCAGAAACTTCTCGTCCCTTCCTGGCCTCAGATGTCCCTGCTCACAGAAGTCAGCTAGCTGCAGGCTTTGTCTTTATTTGGTGTCCTGACTCTGTCCCTGAAGTTCCCTCTAGGCTGATGACCACCCTGCTGATGGCCAGGGAGCAAGTCCACACTTAAAGATGCAGCTGACAGCTCAGGGCTGAGGCCATCTGTTCTTGCACCTCTCATTGGCTAGGAAGCTGCTGGGTGGCACTGTTGCTGCCCAGGCCCCAGGCCCCTGGCCCCTGGAGGTGGGCAGGAACTGAGAGGGTGGGGAGCAGGGGAGGGAGGGCCCTGTGGGCTTCAGCAGGACCCCTGAGCCCATTAACACCTGGGCCTTGGCCCCAAGCCCATCCTGCCCCCTCTGGACCTCCTTGGCCCAGTGCTGGGACAGGGGAAGGTGTGTCCAACATCAGAGGTGAGAAGGGAGTTGAGGTTAATGGAGCCCACGTACCTCCTCCATGGGGACATGAAGAGTCCCTCAAATACCCCTCAGCAAAAGGCCACCTACCCTAAGCCTGCAGCCCTCTTGTCACTGGTTCTGGTGGTGTCTGAGAAGAACCTCTTCCTTTCTGCCCACTCTCCATCCCACCATGTATATTCCCACAATTTCAGCTTCCTGAGCTGGAGCTAGCAGCTGCCAATGAGATCGTCCCAGACTCTGGCTGTCCCCACATCCTTCCCTCTGCACCGCTTTCCAGATCGTGTGTGGCCTCCAGGAGCCACAGCCTCTCTGAAGACCCCTCCCCTTACTTCCCCAGTAGGAGGTGACTGCAGAACCTCTCAGCTTCCTGCATGGGGGAAGGGAAATGGGGTAGATGGGGAGGTGGACAGCCCTCTGCTGCCCACAGCCCTCTGTGTGCCTGACCAGGGGCCAGCAGACTGGCCCCTGCTGGACACTGGGCATGTGCACAGGTGAAGATACCAGGACAGGCTGGGGCACATTATGTAGAAGTCCTGTGACAGTTTGCTTGGAGGAATGATGGTGTTTGACTGGGATCATTGCCTGCCAGGGTCTGCTGGGCTGTCTGCCGGACCACAGGGGGCAGGAGTCCCCTGGGGGGAGGACACCATCCTCTGGCCCCTTCCTTACAGCACAGCCCCTAGCAATAGAGGCCTTTTGCCAGTCCCTCTGTGGTGGGCCGCACTAGCTGCACTCATCTATGCCTTCCTCATTCCCCAGACCTGCTGACAATGACATCAGGGAGCCAAAAGGCCAGACACTGCGCCCTCGGTCTTGTCCCTGGGGGGTGCTGTGGGATTTGGATTGGCAACCTGGGCAGAGGCCTGACCCTTCTTCCTTTCCCCTAGGCTTGCCTTTGGGAAGGCAGCTGGGAAGGCCAGCTTTTCTGCAGAAGTTGCTGGCCAGAGGCTAGGCCCAGCTGGATGGAGTGGTCCAGGCTGGTGACATCCTTGAGATCAGGGCATCTCCCTGAGGAATGCCCATAGGGGGCAGGTAGGAGCACCATAGGGCTGAAGGAAGGAAGAGGGTATGAGGGCCCAGGCAAGGTGCAGACAGCTCAGCTGCTGTGGGGCTGAGGGAAGTGGGCTGATTCCTTTGGTAAGGTGATGGAAATGCTCCCACCCCAAGGGATGGGGAGACAGGGGTGGGGCCAGGACGCCAGGGTGGAGGCTCAAGGCTCCTCATGCCCAGTGGACCACAGCACCCCTAGTAAAACAACAGCTGCAGAAGGGGTAAAAACTGCCCACCTGGCCCTTCTCTGGCTGGGCAGGCTAGATTGGCCATAGGCCCCAGGCTTTGAATCTGAACATAGGCTGGAGACATTTGCAGACAGCTGACCATGTTGCACCGTGTTCCTCCTTTGCTGCCCTACCTGAAGGTGATCCAGGAGAGAGGACCTGCTTTCCAACTGCTGCACACACCCCAGCCCTGACACCAGGCAGGAGGCAGTATTTACAGGGAGCCAGGTAGGAAAAGCTGTAGCAGGGACCACTGTTGGGGAGAGATGAGGAATGATCCAATAAATAAATGAATGGGAAACTATTTTTCCAGTCTAGCCAGTCAGCTCAGGGCCTGTTTCCCTACACATTTAGACATTGCCCAGGTGGCAGCAGATGTCCCTGGTTGGGGGAAAGTAGCAGAGTGGGGAGGTCTGGCTAGCAGTGAGGGGTGTTCCTTGCTGGCCTCTCTTGGGCCTGTTCTCCTTCCCTCTGGCTGATGGTTCCTAGTCTAGACCAGTGTGGCGGGCCAGGTAAGTTGGGGAGGGGTGCAAATACCAGAGGTTCTTCTGGCTCCCAGAAGTTCTGAACCAAGCCATCCCCCTTGTCCTGGATGGCCTAGCCAGTGCCCTTAGGAAGACAGCTGGAAGGCCAGGTGCTCATTCAGAAGCTGCAAGCAGGCCAGAAGCTGGGTTCACCCTCAGTGAGGAAGCACCCATTGCCCTCCCTCCACGCTTGTTTCTCATCTGTCTGTTCACTCCTCCTGTCCCCTATTACACAGTTACACTTAACTGCAGACTCCTGGGCCTGTTCCTGGGTAAAATATCCTTATTTAAGGAACAAAACCAACTCTTATTTACAAAATCGAAGGTAGTATAATTAGAAATCTAGTGGGATAAGCACTTTGGACCCAGCTTATTTTTCTGAGATCTGTCCGTATACAAAAAGATTCATGACGTCCCCACCACTCATCACACAATTTGCCAATCAGGACAGTTGACAGTAAACAGAGGTACAGCATATACGTATATTTTATTAGGTCTTGCTACGTTGCCCCGGCTGGAATGCAGGGGCTATTCACAGTGCACTGCAGCCTGGAACTCCTGGCCTCAAGTGATCCTCCTGCCTTAGCTGGGACCTGGGACTACAAGTGTGAGCCTCCGCACCTGGCTAAGAGGCATTAGAATACACCAGTTCCACAGGCATAAACTAGCACTGTGCTGGCCAGTGACTAATAATCACCTTAATAGGGGCTTATTACTTAATGTGCTCCCCCCAGCCAAGTCAGTAGACTATGTTTTCCATATACTTCCCCAATTTTGTTCGTAAGAGACGTCATTCAAATGAAAACCATTAACAAGAAAGTCTCGTTAACTTCAAAAACTTTATTTTTGTCTCATTCATCAAGGGCATAGGATACCTTCACCAGCTCCAACTTTTGCTTTTCTCCTTACAGATTGCTCCATTGCCCTTACCCAGGGATATCCCGTAGGGGCAACTTCCTAGAACCAAAAAATATTTTGCCTTCTTGGGTTAAGCGTGCTCTAAATGTGGAAGTGCAATTTACACTATTTAAGCAACAGATCCCAAGCTGCCCAATAAAATCCAAGAACCTTCTAGGTCAGGATGCAGGCCGGGCGAGAAGGTTCACTAGCGACACTCATTTGGGTTATCACAGGTACTAACAAGCTATCACCATGGCTGTTTCTCTACTTGTGTTTTCAGACGCTCCAAAGCACAGCACATTCCAATGTCTAGGATGTCTCATTCAGAAGCACACTGTGAGGAAATGATCAGAATTGGTGTGCTTGTCACAGATCTGGTTGTAACAGCCCATCTAGAAAACCAGTTAATTATGCTGTACTGGATTCTTTGACATCTGCATCTTGTATACAGAGAACTGACTCAAGTTACCAAGACAGCTACTCTCTCTCTAGGCCTCTCCTAAGCCCCTTAAATTTGAAACTAGTCCATCTTCATTTTAAAAAGCAATTTTAATAGGCCAATGTTTTCTTTCTACAGAGCTACTGCTTCAAACATATGGAATGCTTTAATGACTGGTGGTTCTCATGGCCATGTGTTGCTGACATTTATACAGTATGTTTTAGTAGTGGCCATCACTACTCAAGAAAACTGGTTTCACACTGAAAAGGTGGCTTAGACCAACAATGAATTCTGCATCTGTGAGACTGCACCATGGGGTGGGGGGGAGAGCAGAAAAGCATCATTAATATATCTTAGGCCTACACTGCAAATACGGCAACATCATGGCATTTTTTAGAGCAAAGGGTTGTTTACATGCTTTCTATAATTATCTTTGTAAATAAAAGGTTCCTTTGTCTACCAAGCAAAACCTGAATGAAATCTAAGCTCAAACACTAGGACACAAAGAACCTAAAGGATCGTTATCAAAAGTTTTGTATATTCAATTTAGGTTTTTGACACTTAGTTGGATAAACAAGTTTATTCATAAATTTAGTCAACATACATAATTGACCTAAAAACTTCAATAGAAGGATAAATTTTAAAACCACTTGGAAGGCCATCTCTTAAGTGATTTTCCCAGGACAGTAACCAGATGTAGCCTAACCCAATACCATCTTCATCAGCAGAGGTTCAATGAGCTGGAGCTGTGTGCTCCTCCCCCCACCCCCACAGCAAGTTTACACTAAGGGTTATAATACAAACTCCACAAGGAAAAGAACCTAGGAATCGTCTCCTCTTAGAGGAGCAAAACTCAACCTAGTTATGCGAGACCAACCACAACACAATGAAAAGCTGCACTAACTAGTTCTTCAATATTAGTAACAGATGATGCTGGTGTGAATAACTCGTATTTTATTCTAGAGCCCTTATAAATAAAAATCCCCCAGTTAGTGTTTGCATTATCAGCTAGAGGGTTAGTTAACATGTGGTAGAATGAGGACTTAAGCAGGGTATAATGCGCATAGCATTGTAATACTATGAAAACAAGTGCAGTCTAGTTAGGAGAAAACCAACTGGACTCTATATTACACACACCTTAATGACAGACTCCCCACCACTTGTGAATGTAAAACATTTAATTTAAAAATGTTGACACTACAATATATAAAATAGCTATTATAAATGCACATAGTGTATTCTATAGCTGCCAGGTTTACTTTTTTTTTTTTTTTTTAGGAAACTGTAAGTTACACTGTGGTTAAGACTTGTATCTTCACCCTTGAAAAAGCCCACATTCTATCACAGTGATGTATGGTCAGACTTAACAGCCCCAATTGTTAAACACTTGGATCAAGTCA
>CAUYRT010042680.1:0-12127 GCA_963574885.1 Lepilemur ruficaudatus | reverse complement strand
AGGGCCACCAAGATTGGGGTGCCGTGGGCCTGCCCTCCTTTTGTATGGGGAGGGGTGTAGGCCGGGGGCACCTTTCCAGGTCTCGCAGCGCCCCTGCCCGTCTTGGAGAGGGGAACCACGCTCCAGCCGGTGCCAGCGGGGCACTGAGGCCCAGGGTGGCCACCGACGTCGCTTCCGGAGGCGGGGGTAGCCGGGCCGAGCTGCTCCGGGCACAGGCGACCCAGTCCGAGGCCGCTGCGCGCCAGGTCCCTCCCGCTCGGAGTCTCAAGTCCTCGGGCTCCGCCCCGCGGCTACCCGGCCAGCTACACCCAGGCGCTCCGGGCTGGGTGGCCGGGTTGTTCTCTTGCCGCTCCTTTCAGGCAGGTGTCCACACCTGCCTTGCCGGCACCTCAGGGCCCGTGTCTCCGGCCACATCCCACCCTCGGGCCACCCCGTGTGGGTCTCAGAGTGCGCTGAAGGTGATGCCTGGGGGCAGGCGCCCATTTCTGCCCTTTAGCCTGCGCCTCTGCCAGCCTGGGACTTCCTGGCCTTCCAGCACCTTCTGGTCCCTTGTCTGTGGTGGGTGGGACGGGAACACCCCACAGTCTGAAGCTCCTTAGCTGGGGAGGAGGACAGTCAGCCGGCAGACACAAGCTGGTGTCTGTCCCAGGAACTGATGGTCAGGGGACCACCCTCTCCCTCTGGACCCCATCTTTTGAGAGGGACATTACAGATTCCACCAGGGCTTTGTTGTATTCCTGCCCCAACTAAACTGTCAGGCAGTTTTAGGAACTACATTTACGTTGTTCCCACCTGCAGTTGGCAGGGCACTGTCCCTCCTGCCTTCCACACTCTGATTCCCTCATTGCCAGAGCTGGGTGACATCATTATCCCCACCTTATGGGTGAGGAAACTGAACCTCAGAGAGATGATGACAGTGAGTGAGAGTAAGGCCGAGAGCCCAGGTGTCCGTAGAGTCCAGTGCCCTTTCCTGTGCCCCTCACTCCCTCTGCACGTGTGGGAGCTGGGGAAGAGGGACGGGGGAGGGTTCAGGAGTGACCTGCCACACCTGAGGACCCCCGGCTGCATCCCACAGAGCCCCGGGCATGTATTGTGGGGAGGGAGGGTTGATATGACCTCCCTTCCCCATCTTCCACCTTCTCTCCCCCTTACTTAGGGGACTCAGGAGCAGTGGTGTCCCTTGTCAGTCATGAGCTTTCTGCTGAATCAGCACTGAGCCTAATTACCCCCCTTACAGCTCTCTCCAAAAAACCAGAGGTGAGGACCAGAGCTAGACCCACATGACCTGGCCCAGACCGTGGCCAGGCTCAGGTAGCTGGGGAAGCAGGAGGGGCTGGAGAGCGGTCTGTATGGCTTAATGGACAGACCATTATGAAGGCCAATGTGTGAGGTGAGTGGAGGCACCTGACTCCCGGGGTTGGGGGTGGGGCGAGGGAACCAGCAGACCGAGAGTGGAAGCACCTGACTCCCCCATCCCCAATATTCTGATGGCCCTCAGGGTAGCCAGTTAGGGAACAGTGCTAAAGGTTGGGGCTATCTGGGTCTCTGTGGGTTAAGAAGTGGTGTGTACTGGGGTGCTCACAGCCTGGGTTTGGAGATGCTTCTACGTGAGCCATTTATCATCACTGGGAAGCACCTTCGGCCATCATGACACATCTGTGGCCTGATTCTGATCGACCTGCTTTGTTAAAGATACGCAAGTAGAAGGCTGAGCACAGTTGCTCACGCCTGTAATCCTAGCACTCTGGGAGGCTGAAGTGGGAGGATCACTTGAGGTCAGGCTTTCAAAACCAGCCTGACCAAGAGTAAGACCCATCTCTACAAAAAAATAGAAAAAATTAGCCAGGCGTGGTGGCGCGCCCCTGTAGTCCCAGCTACTCAGGAGGCTGAGGCAGGAGGATCACTTGAGTCCAGGAGTTTGAGGTTGCAGTGAGCTATGATGATGCCACTGCACTTTAGCTGGGGTGACAGAGCAAGACCCTGTCTCAGAAACAAAAACAAAAGCAAAATAAACCTCAAGTAGAAGCGAGAAAAGGCAATGAGTCCCATAGGCCCATTGTCTATGGGGAGAGCATCATGGTAAAGTGGACTCTTTGGGGACATTGGAGTGCCCTCTTGTGGGTACTGGCGGAATTTCACTATATCTTTTCCATTCTCCAAGTACAGTCATGCGTCACATAGGACATTTTGGTTAACGAGGAACTGCATATACCATGGTGGTCCCATGAGATTATAATACTGTATTTTTACTGTACCTTTCCGATGTTTAGATATGTTTATATACACGAATACTTACCATCGTGTTCCAGTTGCCTGCAGTATTCAGTACAGTAGCACGCCGTGCAGGTGTGTAGCCTGGAAGCAACAGGCTACACCGTGCAGCCTAGCTGTATAGGAGGCTGTACCGTCAGGCTTGTGTAAGTGTGCTCCATGATGTTCACATGACAAAATCGCCTAATGATGCATTTCTCAGGAAACATACTCGTTCAGGGACACGCGATTGTAGTTCCACAACCATTTCCACTCCAACCCCACTCCACTCACAAGCCCATTGAGTGGTCTTCTTATTGAGGACAAAAAGGTTTCTGGGGTTCCAAGGTTGAATTTCAACACATGAAACCCCATTACTGTGTAAACAGGCACTTACAAAGCAGTTATTATGTGCTTTATAAATAATAACTCAATCCCCTGTGAGGGAAACACTATTATCACTCCTATTTTACAGATGAGGAAGTTGTGGAACAGAGAAGTTAAGTGACATTCCTGAAGCCACACAGCTACTCTGGATTCCAGACCCTCTGCTATTGGCAGTGAGGGACACCTCACACAGTCACAGAGTCACAGCTAGGGGACATGTACGCAGGCAACAGAGAGACTTCCCCAGAGCTCACTCTGTACCTCCCTGGGATGTATCTGTTCTGCCATGTGAATGGATGGTCAGGGGACCTCCAAGAACCTCCCTTCTCTTTCCGGCTCTTTCTATCCCTTCTGAAAGGTGAAAACTGAGAGAGGCGGTCAGGCTGCTCAAAGCTCTGAGATTCCCAGGGAGAGTCACGGTACCCTAAAGTTACACGGTCCCACTGCTAATGGATCCAGAGGCAGTGTATACACGGGCCAGTCAGATGATGTCCACACTGCCTTTTCACTCTTCACCCTCTTGTCATGGAGAAGGTCCTGACACATGGTCACAGGACCCAGCTCTCTTCTGAAACCTGAAACCTGGGGGTGTGTGGGGTCAGAACTCCCTTTCCACAGTCTTACGGATAAGGAAATGAAGCCTCTTCCTAAGACCACTCACTCCACACGTGTTTGTTGACAATACATCGTGGGTGTTGGGAGACAGGACTACAAAGGCGGATAAAGAGCAGATCTCCGCCCCTAAGGGGCCCTGCCTAGCAGAGGAAGGACAGACGAGCAGGCGATGGTGGTGACTCAGTGTGACGGGTGTGCAGGCGAGGTGCCTACTGCAGAAAAGGAGGCTGGACTCTGCGTGGGTGGGGTAGGGAAGGCTTGGGAGAAAATGCCCTTGAGATTGGTCTTGGGGGTGGGTTGGGATAATCAGCAGGGAGAAGAGCACCCAGGTGAGGCACATGCAAAGTGCAGCCATCTGAAGCAACAGGGCAAGTTCAGAGTCCTGTGAGTGTGGATCTGGCTGGAACAGAGGCTGCCTGGGAAGAGGACGGGAGATTTGCTGGGGGGTTGGCGTCCCATCACAAAGGTCTCACCTGCCAGGCTGCAGAGTTCAGACTTGAGACCCTAAGTGCAGACAAGGGATGCGATCGGCCTCTTGTAAAAGCGGAGATGAGAAGTCTTGCCACACTCAGGGGGAGCAGGGGTGGATGAGAGCCACTTTGAGATAGTTCACTTAGTTTATTAGTGTTTTCATTAAACTTTAAAAAATTATTATGGGTACATAATAGTTGTATATCTTTGTGGGGAACATGTGATGTTTTGATGCAAGTATACAATGTGAATTAATCAAATCAGGGTCATTGAGGTATCCATCACCTCAGGATGGTGATGAAGAGATTACCTACGGAAGTAAAATGCGAATCAGATTGTCAGCTGACATCTCACAAGCTTGCAACCCCTGGCGCAAGAGGAAGGGGGAGCCGAACCTCCAAACGGTGGAGGGTGTATTATGACCGATAGTTGTCCTGAACATTGGTTCTCCTGTTCTTCCTTGGTGATAGAACCTTGAAGTTTTAGCTGGGCCCGTGGCCATGCAGAATAAAGGTTACACGTCCTGCCTCCCCTGAAGCTAAGTGTGGCCACGTGACTAAGTTCCGACCGACTCTTCCTTCTCTGCACCTTCCTCCCTCCTGCTGCCTAGAAAGCCACTATAAGGCCATCATCTTGGACCGTGAGGACAAAGGCCATATCTTAAGTGTGGCAGAGCAGAAAACTGGAAGGAGCCTGGTCCCCTCCAGTCTGTTACACGAGAAAGAAAGAAACTACAGCTTGTTTGAGCCACTGCTATTTTGAGTCTCTTACTTACAGCTAAATTAATCCTAACAGGTATTGAGAGGAAATTATACCCAGCCAAAATATCAACCGAGTATGAAAATAAAACAAAATTGTTTCTGTCCAGGCAACAATCCAAAAAGAAGTCAGCAAATAGATGTCGTTGAAATATACTATTTACGTTCCTGTAAGTAAGTAATAGAAAAAGTAAATAAATATGTGGCTGGCAGGGATTGGGGAAAGGAGGGAAGTGGTGAACGCAAGCTGAAGTCATCATCTTTCGTTGCAGGGAGTCAAAATATACTGCTTAAACTTGATGTTAATAGAGGAGACAGAGATATAAGCATGTTTTCTGGCACTATGGAAGTACTAGCAGGAAAGCTAAAAAGAGAAGTGCTTAAAAGTATTACTTCTGGGGAGTGGGCCTCAGAATTGGTAGAGGGAGACTTTAATTTCCAATTTTACTCCTTGTACAGTTTAGGTGTATATTTGTACTTGTTCGTATGTAGGAAAACCTCTGCAGGATACACACCTCACTCTTACAGGAGTCAGAGTGGACTGAGGAGGGTATTGGGTCAGACTAAATTCCACTTTATAACCTTCTATGTTGTTCAGGTTTATAAAAATGAGTGCTTACTACTTTGTAAAAAACAAAAAAAATTGGGTCAGGCACAGTGGCTCAGGCCGGTAATCCTAGCATTTTTGGGAGGGCGAGACAGGAAGATCGCTTGAGGCCAGGAGTTCAAGACCAGCCTGAGCAAGAGCAAGACCCCATCTCTACTAAAAATAGAAAATTAGCCGGGGGTGGTGGCATGTGCCTTTAGTCCCAGCTACTGGGGAGACTGAGGCAGAAGGATCGCCTGAGCCCAGGAGTTTGAGGTTGCTGTGAGCTATGATAACGCCACAGCACTCTAGTCTGGGCAACAGAGCAAGATCCTGTCTCAAAAAAAAAAAAAATTAATGTCTATTTTGAAAAGTAAAGGAGGGGGAAGGAAAGTAACAGTGATCCACAGTGTAGAAAATGCACCCAAGAAGGACAGGACCTGCAAGTTCGCACTTCTCTGACAGGGAAATCAGTCATTTCTTAGAAACTCTGATCGCAATTGTGGCCGCTGCCTGGATTTACCTTGTCCTTTGTCCTGCATGGCCAGACCTGGGAGGAGTTTAGAGTCCTGCTCAAGCGCCCCACTGCCTTCCGGCATAGTTAGCGTTGGAAAGACCGCAGGGCTGAGCAGTCGGAGGCCCCTGTCCCAGGCTTGGGATTTCTCTGGTGACACAACTCCTTAAATGCTAGCTGTCTGGCTGCCATTTCAATTCCTGGGGATGCCATGTTCCAGTAACCAACATCAGATATCTTACCCAGTCATGAAATTTGATTCGGAACCTGGATCTGGTGGTTTCCTTCTCTTAGGAATGTGCCTGCAGGCTCTGACTATTATCCATACAGGCCGTAGGTTAAGGTTCTTCCTTAGAACATCTGGGGCTCACTTCCCAGCCTCCCTTCTGGGATAGACACCTTGAATTTCCTTTGGGGAACCATCTCCCCCGCCCCATCCTCAGCCACAATACTTGGTCTGGGATTGTTTCTACTCCCAAATCTAGGGCATGCCAATCAGTATATGCCCATCTCCCGAGGCAAAATGATCATTCAGGGATAGGCACTCCATCTGCAGCACCCTGATCACAGTGAATCCCAGGACTGTGGCTGGAAATGCTGAGGTATGGACTTGCCCTTTTTTGTTGGTATTGAATAACATAGCTAGTAGCCCCAGGAGCCGCTATCAGCCATGAGGGCCTTTGGGACTCCGAGGGAAGTTATCCAACACAGTGGAAGCAGAACAGAGAGAGAAAACAAAACAAACAAACAAACAAAAACCCCCCAAAACAAAAAACAGATTATGGGCAATCGTACCATAGTTGATAATAATCGATCATTTCCTCTGGCTCCTCCTGACATTAGCATAAAGGATAAAATTCAGCTTTTGCAGTTACAGACAGCACACAATTGTTTCTTAATGGCCTCAGATCATTGGGCTCACAAACAGATTTGATCTTTCTTAACAAAGCTAATTATCCAACCTCCTCCAATGATTCAGCTTAAAAGAAAGATTTTTGTTATCTGGTAGCACTGTACTTAAGGCCACAAGAAATATATCACATTCGATATCTAATATCTTTCTATCAAAGTCTGCAATAATTCCAGTACCGTTGGACACATAGTCTGAGCCCAAAGGTACAACAGCAGATGGTTAAACCAGCCGATCCATTACCATGAGGATGATTATCTCCCTAGGTTGGAAAGGATGTTTTTTCATTGCATTCCACACCACCTGGCCAGGTCCATCTTTCAAATTCTATTGCTTACAACACCAGACTTCTGATATGGTCAAGATTCTTTTATTTGCAAATAAAGCAACCCCACTCAAATTATGTTAATTTAAACAAGAGGGCTTATTGTCTCATGGGACGGGGAAGGTAGGAGTGCATTGGAAACAGGGACCAAACACTGTTAGCTTCTCTCTCTCTCTCTCAATTATCTTGGTTTCTCACCCTATGTTTCAGCCTCATCTCTTCCCAAATTAGAATGGCTTTCTCTATGCAATTAGAGAACTTTGGCTTCCAGTGGCATCCAGGGTTACACCTGACAACTCCATAATCAGAGAAGAAATGAGCCTTGTCCCTGTCAGCTGCAGCCGTAATCATCCCAAGAAGGGTTTTGGTTGGCTTGTCTTGGGTCACGTGCCCCCTTTCATCAGGAGCACGGGATGCTATGATTGGCTTGTACTGGGTCATATATTCACTCCTATAGCTGCTACCGGAAAAAATATGGGGGAAGGGGATGCTTAGTAGGGAAAACAAAAAAACAGCCACTGGAAGAATTAATTACAAGATTGAGTCCAGGCGCGGTGGCTCACGCCTGTAATCCTAGCACTCTGGGAGGCCGAGGCTGGCGGATTGCTCAAGGTCAGGAGTTCGAAACCAGCCTGAGCAAGAGCGAGACCCCGTCTCTACTATAAGTAGAAAGAAATTAATTGGCCAACTAAATATATATAGAAAAAATTAGCTGGGCATGGTGGCTCATGCCTGTAGTCCCAGCTACTTGGGAGGCTGAGGCAGAAGGATCACTTGAGCCCAGGAGTTTGAGGTTGCTGTGAGCTAGGCTGACGCCACAGCACTCTAGTCCAGGCAACAAAGTGAGACTCTGTCTAAAAAAAAAAAAAAAAAAAAAAAAGATTGAGTAAAGTGGCCAGATATAAGATAAATATACAGAAACCTATGACTGTAGACATCAGCAATTGTTGATTTTAAAAATGACTGATTAGTGGCCGGGCGCGGTGGCTCACGCCTATAATCCTAGCACTCTGGGAGGCTGAGGCGGGCAGATCGCTCAAGGTCAGGAGTTTGAAACCAGCCTGAGCAAGAGTGAGACCCCGTCTCTACTAAAAAACAGAAAGAAATTAATTGGCCAACTAAAAATATATAGAAAAAATTAGCCAGGCATGGTGGCACATGCCTGTAGTCCCAGCTACTCAGGAGGCTGAGGCAGGATTGCTTGAGCCCAGGAGTTTGAGGTTGCTGTGAGCTAGGCTAATACCATGGCACTCTAGCCCGGGCAGCAGAGTGAGACTCTGTCTCAAAAAAAAAAAAAAAAAAAAAGACTGATTAGAAATTCCTAATTAATTAATATGCCATTTATAATTTTAAAAACCCTAACTATATAAAAATAAATGTAATAAGAAGTTCCAATAAAACTATGAATCCTCAATGTAAGACATAAAATATAGCATGAATAAATATAAAGAGGTCTTGGTTTTAGATGCAATGACTCAACATTCTAATGCAATACACACATCTCTCCAATTAATCTGTAAATTCAATATAATCCTAATCAAAATCCTTATTGGATTTTTAAAAAGGGAATTTGAAGTGCTGAGTCTATAGTTCATTTAGAAGATAAGTACATGAGTATAACCAAGACCGTTTTTTTAAAGAAAGAAAAGCAGTAAAGGAGGTGTTGCTATCAAATTTCAAATCATAATATAAAAGTACAGTAATTAACAATGTGTTATCAGAGATAGTTCAGCCTTCATGTAGATGAAATGGATACACTTTTCCCTATGTTTCCTGCTAAGTATGATTGAAAACCCTGGACATTATATGTAAAAGAAACATTAGAAGAGACTGGAAGATGGAGAGAAGAAGGCAGACTGGCTTAGGGAACTTGGGCCCTATAAAATGACATGGTGTGGGTTCTGTGGGTTTTCTTTTTGCCCCATATATCTCAAACTAGGTGCTGAAGAAGCCAGCAGCCCAGAAACACCAATAGGCATAGACAAAAAAGCCCTTACTAAAGTTTACTCTCTGCAGCCAAGGGACCAAGAAAGGGACAGCTTAGCAATATAAAAAATATTTAGACAAAGCTAAATATCACAGGAAAGAAAAAAAACAAAAACTGTGGCCCAACTCCCAGACATGCCAGCAAAGACAGAGTGAGGAGTCTAGACTTCAGTCCCTGCCTGGCTGTAGGAAGGCAACTGAACCTCTCCCCACCCATCCACCCACCCAAAGGAGTGGTGTCAAGGGAAGGCAGAGTAAGGACCCAGAACTCCATTGAGGGTGGTTCGCCTACAATGTCAATGAAGATGATATGGAGAGCTTCAACTTCCACCGCTGCCTGGCAATAAGGAGGGGATGCCACCCCTTTCCTTGCCTGAGCAGTGCCAAAGAAAGCCAACTAAAACAGAAGGTTTAAGTTAATACTCAAAGTATCATATTACCCAAAATTACATATTTCAGTGAAAAATCACTTGTCATACCAAGAACCAGGAAAATCTCAAACTGAATGAAAATAGAAAAGCAATAGATACCAACGCAGAGATAACAGGCGTGTTAACAGTATCTGCCAAAGATTTTAAAGCAGCTATGATAAACATGCTTCAAGGAACACACTTGAAACAAATTAAAAAATAGAAAGTCTCAGCCAAGAAATAGAAGACATAAAGAAGAACCAAATAGAAATTTTAGAACTGAGGAGTAAAATAGCAGAAATAAAGAATTCAGTGGATGAGTTCAAAAGTAAAATAGAGAGGATAGAGGAAAAATCAGTGATATGAAAAAAAAAATAGAACTTACTCAACTCGACAACAGGGAGACAACAGACTAAAGCCAAAAACAAACTGGGTCTCAGGGACTCGTGGGACTGTAACAAAAGACCTAACACTCCTATCATCAGAGTTCCAGAAGATGAGGAGGGGGGCAGGGTTGAAAAAGTATTTTAAGAAATAGTGGCTGAAAACCTCTCAAATTTGGCAAAAGACATAAACTTACAGATGCAAGAAAACAAGTGGATCCCAAACAGGATAAACTCAAAGAAATTTCCTCCAAAACACATCACAAACTTCTGAAAACTAGACCAAAAAAAAAAAAAAAAAAAGAGTCTTTAAAGCAGTGGGAGAGAAATAACATCTTACCTAAGGGGGAAAATAATTCAAATGAGTGAATTTCTCATCAGGAGAAATTCTTCTGGAACTTCCTTCTGGTAGTTCAGAGGAGGCCAGAAGGAAGTACCACATTTTCCAAATGTTGATAGAAAAGAACTGTCATCCCAGAATATCCTTCAGAAATGAGGGAGTAATCAAGACATTGTCAGATGAAGATAAACAAAGAGCACTTGTTACCAACAGATCTACCTTTAAAAATGGCAAAAGGGTCCAGATGCAGGGGCTCATACCTATAATCAAAGCATTTTGGGAGGCTGAGGCAGGAGGACTGCTTGAGGCCAGGAGTTCAAGACTAGCCTGGGCAACATAGCGAGACCCCGTCTCTACAAATACACAAACAAACAAACAAATAAAGCCACTCAGCAGTCCAAACCTGAGCAGCTCTGCTCAGGTCCCCTTTTGCCAGGAGTGGTGGCTCACACTTGAAATCCCAGCACTCTGGGAGGCTGAGGCAAGAGGATTGCATGAGTCCAGTGATCCAACATCAGCCTGGACAACACAGCAAGACCCCCATTTCTAAAAAAAAAATTTGTTAATTAGCTGGAAGACCATAACCAAGGTCTCTTTTGCTATGAAAAGGGGTCCAGTTGTCATTTGTGGCACATGTTTCTTGCTCTACAAACCTATATCTCGCTCTTACTGCATAATCCTATCTTGCTCCCCCTCAATAAATTTCACCTCATGCTTGCCTTTAAAAAAATAAAAATGAAATGAAATAAAATTAGCTGGGTATGGTGGTGCATACCTATAGTCCTAGCTAATCATGACGCTGAGGCTGGAGGATTGCTTGAACCCAGAAGTCTGAGGTTACAGGGAGTTATGATCATGCACTGCACTCCAGCCTGTGTGACAGAGAAAGATCTTGTCTCAAAAATTAAAAAATGAAATGACTGGCTAAAGGACCTTCTTTAAACAGAAAGGAAACTATAAAAGAAGGAATCTTGGAACATCAGGAAGGAGGGGAGAACATGGTAAGCAAAAATATGAATACATTCAATAAACTTACTTTCTCCTCTTAAGTTTTCTGAATTATGTTTGATGGTTGAAGCAAAACTATAACACTATCTGATATGGTTCTAAATGTATACGGAGGCTGGGCACAGTGGCTCATGCCTTTAATCTTAGCAATTCAGGAGGCTGAGGTGGGAGGATCGCTTGAAGGCAGGAGTTTGAGACCAGCCTGAGCAACATTGCAAGACCCTGTCTCTACAAAAAGTAGAAAAATTAGCTGGGTGTGGTGGTGCAAGCCTATAATCCCAGCTACTGGGGAGGTTGAGGCAAGAGGATTGCTTGAGCCCAGGAGTTTGAGGGTGCAGTGAGCTATGATGATGCCACTGCTCCCATGTCACTCCAGGCAACAGAGCAAGACCCTGTCTCAAATAAAAAAAAAAAGATAGATACATACATATTAATATATACATAGATAAATATATAGGCCAGGCGTGGTGGCTCACGCCTGTAATCCTAGCACTCTGGGAGGCAGAGGCTGACGGATCGCTCAAGGTTAGGCGTTCGAAATCAGCCTGAGCAAGAGTGAGACCCCGTCTCTACTGAAAATAGAAAGAAATTAATTGGACAACTAAAAATATATAGTATATTATATATATATAATATACTATATATATAAAAATATATAGTATATTATATATATATATAATATATATATTAATATATATAAAAATATATTAATTGGACAACTAAAAAATTAGCCGGGCATGGTGGCACATGCCAGTAGTCCCAGCTACTTGGGAGGCTGAGGCAGAAGGATTGTTTCAGCCCAGGAGTTTGAGGTTGCTGTGAGCTAGGCTGACGCCATGGCACTCACTCTAGCCTGGGCAACAGAGCGAGACTCTGTCTCAAAATATATATATATATATATATATATATATATACACATAGATACATATATTGATAAATAATATAGCTAGAGTGACTTTTTTAGAAAACTATATAAAGGGACATACTCAGAAACATTATATATAAATCAAAATGGAATTCTGGCTGGGTGTGGTGGCTCACGCCTGTAATCCTGGCACTCTGGGAGGCCGAGGCGGGTGGATCGCTCAAGGTCAGGAGTTTGAAACCAGCCTGAGCAAGAGTGAGACCCCATCTCTACTAAAAATAGAAAGAAATTAATTGGCCAACTAAAAATATATAGAAAA
>CAUYRT010042678.1:0-33191 GCA_963574885.1 Lepilemur ruficaudatus | reverse complement strand
GTAACAACTCATCCCCAACCTTAAGCCATTTCCTGATAGAGTTTGGGGAGTATGTTCGTTCATTACAGCTACTTCACATGAATGATAAGAAAGAATCTTGCTTTTGTTATGGTGCAAGGTCCTGACTGGTTTGGCCTTTGCCACCCCTTTATTTTTCAAAGCCTCTTTGGAATGTTCCTTTTTCTGGTTTTATTAAAGTCTGCTGAGGCTATGGCAGGCAGTTTGGCATCTTATATTAACTGATGCCTGACCTACAGTGAAACCAGAGACACCATGCTGTGTCTCGATTGTAAGTTGGATGTGGAATGGAAATTGCACTGGTTCTAGAAGGATTTCTGATACCATAATAATAGATATGCTAGCCCACTAGAAAATAATATGTCAAATATTTATCAAAGGGATTGATGTAATATTTAAAACAGAAATAACACTCTTTAAATATGTGTGTGTGTGTGTGTGTGTGTGTGTGTTTTTAATGTAATCAGTTGGCTGATTCTCAACTTCTTTTTAAAAAATATGTTTCCCTAGTACAAAACGTGAGCAAGAAGTGGCAGAGCTGAAGAAGGCTCTCGAGGAAGAAACCAAGAACCATGAAGCTCAAATCCAGGACATGAGACAAAGACATGCAACAGCCCTGGAGGAGCTCTCAGAGCAACTGGAACAGGCTAAAAGGGTGAGGGAGACCCTGCCCTGTGCCCGGGGTGTGGGGGAAGTCTGCCATCAGACCAGCTTCCATCCTCCCTGGCCATCCCATTCAGTCATCTACTGATCAATTCCCAGGCTTTGTACGACAGTGTGTGGGCTGGTGGGGACCCAGTTGCTCCTAAGGTAGGAGCTGCATTTGAAAGCACACTGCTTACTTAGAAAAGCCATGTGCGACTGCATGGTTCCCACTTTCATTTCAAATCGCATGTTCCTCCCCAGTGTCACCTTTACTAATGTCATCATCATTCTCCCAATGGCTTAGCCCAAACACCTGGAATGGTTTTAAAGTCATTCTCTCACTCACCTGCTGCCAGCAAGTGACAAGTCCTATTGATACTCCCTTTCAGGTGCTCCTTACATCCGTCTCTCCCTTCTTGTCCCTCCCTTCCTCTGATCTCATCTCAGCCACCATACACTGTTGCCATTCATGTGATTCTTCCGTTCTGTATCTCAGATGGAGGTTTTCCATCCTGCTGGAACTTAATCTCATTTACCCTCTAACTCAGCCGTCTGCCCGTGCAGACTGGTCTTCCTCATTCCTCCCACAGTCATCCTCTCCTTCGTGCCTTTGCTCTTGCTCTGGTTTCCCCGTCTTTCCCTACTCTGCCTCGCACATACCACCTTTTAATTTATACAGTGACAATATTAACAGTTACTGAACATTTACGTTAGTGTGTGTCAGCCACTGTGCTAAGTACCCACGTGGATTGCCTTTAATCTTTATTACACCCCGATGGCATAGTTGCTGTCTGCATTTACAATCCAGAGCAGCGTGTGCAGGTGTGTTCCTTACATAGAAATCTTCACACTCAGAGAACAGACATTTTCATTCATTCATTCAACAGATGTTGACTGCAGGTTCACCATGTGTCACGCACAATTCTGCAGATGCAAAAAACAGTGCTTTTTATGGAGTATTGTAAAATAGCTAGTAAATTATTTTTCCCTTCCTTCTCCTAGTTCAAGGCAAACCTGGAGAAGAATAAGCAGGGCCTGGAGACGGATAACAAGGAGCTGGCGTGTGAGGTGAAGGTGCTGCAGCAGGTCAAGGCCGAGTCTGAGCACAAGAGGAAGAAGCTTGATGCGCAGGTCCAGGAGCTGCACGCCAAGGTCTCAGAAGGCGACAGACTGAGGGTGGAGCTGGCCGAGAAAGCAAGTAAGCTGCAGGTAAGCCAGGACCCTCAACCTGGGCACATCCTGCCGTAACATAGCCATAGTTGACCCATTTTATCCCTCTGTGGCTATGACAGGCCCGCAGCTAATGTGCCATGAAATGCCTGAAAGTTTCCATCACAAGTAAATACATCAAATATTCGGTGTCCCTAGTGTATGTTACTTTGATGACATTAAATAGTATTTATTTTAAGACTAAGGCAGCATGCCTTAAACCTAATCAATTCCACTTTGAATTATATTTATAGTTCTTTGAATGGTTTTAAGCACAACTTCAACTTCTCCGTTAGTCTAATAAGTAAGAGAATAGGAACAATGAGCAAAAAAATTATATCTAGTATTGGTGAAGATTTGAGAAAATTGTATTTTTTATACACTGCTGATTGAAGTATAGATTAGTACAACCTTTTCTAGAGGACAGTTTGGCAGTTATGTATCATGAGCCTTAAAACTAGGAATACCTTAGACACAGTAAGTCTATGTCTAGTCATTTATCCCAGGGAAATAACAAGAATGTCCCACAGATTCAACTGTGAGACTGTTTGTCACAGGACTGTATAAAAGCATGTACAGCCAGCCACCTTAGTACCCACGGAGGATCGGTTCCAAGATCTCCTGCGGATACCAAAATCTGCAGACGTGCAAGTCCCTAATATAAGATGGTGTAGTTAGTGATTGTATGTATACACATCCTCCCTGTACTTTAAATCATCTCTAGATTACTTATAATACTTAATGCAATGTAAATGCTATGTAAATAGTTGTTATACTATATTATTTAGGGAATAATGACCAAAAGAGTCTGTACGTGTTCAGGAAAGATGAAATTTTTTTTCAATCCATGGTTGGTCGATCCACAGACATGGAGCCCACAGATATGGAGGGCCGACTATGATTGAAAACAACTTTAAGTCCAATAATGGACTTGTAACCAGCAAAACAGTATAGTCAAATATTTACTGGTAAGAAAAGATATACACTATGTATTGCTGCATTGAGGAAATGTTACAGAACTTTGTTGTGCCAGAGGCCCAAGACCACCGTACAGCTCGATGGTTTACTAGGAGAAATCAGGACTAAGCGTGTAGCCCACTCACGGCACTGGTTTATCACAGTGGAAGGATACAAAGCAAAGGCAAAGGGTGCCTGGAGCAAGGGCCTGAGGAAACCAGGCTGGAGCTTCCAGTTCTCCCAGTGGAGTCACACAGACCATACTTAATTCCTCTAGCAACAGGACATGACGGTGCATGTGAAATGCTGCCTCCCAGGAAGCTCAGTAGAGACCCAGTGCCCAGGGTCTGTGCTGGGGGTGGCCATGTAGGCACTCCCTGCTTGGCACACACCAAAACTCCAGACTCCCAGAAGGAAAGCAGGTGTTCAGCAAAAAGTGTTTGCACAAGTAACTGAAGTACCATGAGCCCCTCTTTTTGTTTAGGGAATGGTGGGAGCCCTCCCAAAATTTAAGTTCCCAGACACCAGCCAAGGGGCAGCATTGCAAGCAGGCTTTTCTAAGGAGAGCAGTCTGAGGCCCACCCAGTTAACACGTGTGTACTGAAATATTTTGTGTGTGCATGCTCTCACACATCTGGGAAGATATTCCTAAAAGGAAAGATCTCAGAAATAGCATTATGAAGTCTGCGTACAGGGGGAGACAAGATGAGTGACATTTACTGGGCCCCTGTGCTACGCCAGGCATGTGTTAGGCTCCTGCGTATGTTGTTCCCCGTTAATCCTCAATCGTCCCCACCCAACAGGTGAGGAATCTGAGGCTCAAAGAAGCTAAGGATCTTGCCTCCTCTGGTGACTTACCTGGCAACTTACAGAGAGGGAGTTGAAGGCAGGGGGTCCCTCTTGACTCCAAAGCCCTTCCCCACCACTCTGTTCCCAAGACTGAAGAAGTGTGAGCTCTCTGAAGGATGTTGCCAAAAAGAGTGAAAATAGAAACGTCATTAGCTGTGCAACATGTGTCTTTCCCTTGGCTACTACGCCTGTAGGACAAATGAGAACCAAGGGTGCCCTGCTGTCCCTTCTGAGTCCCTCAGCTTCTATGATAATAGCTGCTTTCCTCACAAAAGGTTCTAAAACATCTTATGCCATGAAGATGGTTTTGGAAAATATTTTAGAACTATCATTAACTAAAGAGGAAAAAGAGAAAATATTACCACGTTATTCATGAAATCTGATCATAAGAAATAGCTTAAATATTCATGGTGAATTTATAATACTGGATTTTTAAAAGCTTAAAGAACTTCTGACTGAATACCAGACTTGAAACTTCTTTGAGTCTCTTTAATGAAGTTTTCAAGTTCTATAAGAATATGAATTATACTTGTCCCCTAAAGCACATGATTAATGCATCTTAATGTGAAAAAGGATCAAAGTCAAACACTGGCTGGTCTTACAGCCTTTTCACATAGAACAGCAATCACTCTTGCAAAGGATCGGTGTAATTTTCATCTCTTCGTGATAAAAATAAAACAAGATAGTAATCCATAGTTAGGAGACCCCCCCCGCGCGTGCCCCTGTTGTGGGGGGCGCTTTGTCATCCTCCTCTCCCTATTTTTGCAGTGGGTGGGGACTGCACTGAGGTGTCTGGGGAGCGGGCAGGTATTCGTGCCTACGTGTTTGAGCACTGTTTGGAGGCAATAGACTCGTGGTGGTGAAAGTCTTCCTTAACTCAGTTTGGCAGTTTTAGGTTCACTCCCCGCAATGCCAAACTCTACTGTTTGTGTTCTGTGTAAGAGCTGTGGTTCTGGGGCCGGGTGCAGTGGCTCACGCCTGTAATCCTAGCACTCTGGGAGGCCGAGGCGGGAGGATCGCTCAAGGTCAGGAGTTCGAAACCAGCCTGAGCAAGAGTGAGACCCTCCCCCGTCTCTACTAATAATAGAAAGAAATTAATTGGCCAAATATATATATATATATATATATTTATATATATATAGAAAAACTTAGCCAGGCATGGTGGCACATGCCTGTAGTCCCAGCTACTTGGGAGGCTGAGGCAGAAGGATTGCTTGAGCCCAGGAGTTTGAGGTTGCTGTGAGCTAGGCTGATGCCACGGCACTCCAGCCCAGGCAACAAAGTGAGACTCTGTCTCAAAAAAAAAAAAGCTGTCGTTCTGAACCCTTCTGTTTGCTTACTGTTGAGTTGAATTTAATCTTTTACTCCTTGCAGAATGAGTTGGATAATGTCTCAACCCTTCTGGAAGAAGCAGAGAAGAAGGGTATTAAATTTGCAAAGGATGCAGCTGGTCTTGAGTCTCAACTACAGGATACACAGGTATTCCACGGGGAGCGGGGTCTTCATAGTAACTAACATTTCTACGATGTATAAGTTGGTGAAATATGCTAGTGCCAGAATTACCTTCTATCTCACCTCTTACGATGCCTGGGCTGTGGTTTGCCCAGGCAGTGGTCCTATTGTGCATGTCTTCCTGGCCATTTTAATAAGATTGTTTTATTATGGTCAAAATTTCATGCTGACTTAGAAACATTCCATTTTATTAAATGGTAGGTGGAAGCTTGCTCATCATACTGTTAAGAGGTATATTGAATCATCTGTTCTGGATCTTTTCAAGTCATTTACAAGTTAGTTGAAAATAATGTGGCACTTTTTTCTTGGAGCTTTGCATCTTTTATTAAATTTATAAGTATTTATAAGTTTTTATTTGCCTGGTTCTGGGCTAGGTGCTGGGGATATGGGGTGAAATTCTCAGAGAAGCACAAAGTGGAAAAATTAGGTAGTTGGGGCAAGTTCAGTATAACTGGGATATTTGCTGTGACAAGGAACATCCTGGTTAGTAAGACCACAGGAGGCAAGGCCAGATCACAGAACTGCATCGACATGTGTCTTTGAGATTCTCAAGTCTGAAAGTAACAGGAAAGACATGTTTGCACTTACCTTGTAGAAAAGTTAATCTAGCAGAAAGTATAAGGGCAAATAATCAAGTACCCAAGATGGGAGGTGATCCTGGTGATAAGTGGGGTAGAGAGGAAGGGATTCTAGAAGTGCCTGTGGGAACACAGGGAGGGAGGCCACAGCCTGGGCCCCTGGGGGACGCTGCTGTCATTACTCCAGGCCAAGCTTGAGGCAGTGTTTGTGTTAAGAGCTTTGACAAAATTACCACGTGTGTTTTTAAGTCATCTGTGTTTATTAGTGTCACTGGGTGTTTCTCATACACTGAGGCACTCTCTTTTTTATAACATGAATTTTTTAATAGAGGTGTTTTGGTTTTGGTGGTAAACATAACTTAAGTATTGACCTTTTAAAAAAATAAACAGGAGCTTCTTCAGGAGGAGACACGCCAAAAGCTGAACCTGAGCAGCCGGATCCGGCAGCTGGAAGAGGAGAAGAACAGCCTGCAGGAGCAGCAGGAGGAGGAGGAGGAGGCCAGGAAGAACCTGGAAAAGCAAGTGCTGGCCCTGCAGTCCCAGGTGCGTGTATCCCCCTTAGGAAGCTCTGGTGGCCTAGATGTGTGTATTTAGCAGCTAATGTCCCTGCTATGCTGGGCTGTTTCAACTCCATTTGGGACAGTTAATTAGGTTGTACTAAATTAAGCCCATTCGGTGTGTTTTTTCTTTGACCCAACCAAATGCTGATATGCTGTGCTGGTTCTAATGTTGGAAACCTTTAGAATAAAGATATAGGACTGTGTCAACCGTGTAAGGTTTCAATCAGTCATCATCATATACGCTATTAGCTAAGAAATTAAGTTACAGTCTATAGATTCATTTGTTTTAAAATCATATAGTATTGAAATATAGTATTTTTTTCTTATCGCAAAATATTGAACACAAGAACTTTTTCTTTCTTCTTCAAATGCAAAAACCAATTGAGTTCCTTAATGTTGATCTTTTTGTTTTTCCTTGCACAAAACCTAGTTGGCTGATACCAAGAAGAAAGTAGATGATGACTTGGGAACAATTGAAAGTTTGGAAGAAGCCAAGAAGAAGCTCCTCAAAGATGTGGAGGCGTTGAGCCAGCGCCTAGAGGAGAAGGCGCTGGCTTATGACAAGCTGGAGAAGACCAAAAACCGCCTGCAGCAGGAGCTCGACGACCTGACGGTGGATCTGGATCACCAGCGACAGATCGTCTCCAACTTGGAGAAGAAGCAGAAGAAGTTCGATCAGGTGGGGCATTTGGGTCCCATCTCCCAAACCCAGGCCTGTGCCACATGTCATTTCCTCCTGGCAGAGCTCTGAATTTTGTTGTTATGTTTAAAATAGTCTTTTCTTATTTAAAGACAACTAAAAGTGTCTTTAAATAAGTGTGATGTCTCATACCTGTAATCCCAGCACTCTGGGAGGTCGAGGCAGAGGATCACTTAAGGCTGGGATTTCAAGACCAGTCTGGGCAACATAGCAAGACCCTTTCTCTACAAAAAATGTAAAAATTAGCCAGGCGTGGCATGTGCCTGTAGTCCTAGCTACTCACTCAGGAGCCTGTGTCAGAAGGATCACTTGAGCCCAGGAGTTTGGGGTTATAGTGAACTGTGATTATGCCAGTACACCCCAGCCTAGGCAACAGAGCAAGACCTCATCTCTTTAAAAAAAAAAAAAAAAAAAAAAAAGTGGCACATATTTATATCGAAATTGGAAAAAGGAAATACGAAAACACCCATAATATAGTAGTAGCATTCTTAGCAATAAGTCTGACAGGTAGTGAATGAGAAGAGTTTACACTGCTGTTCTTACTGTTGCTAATACTCCCGTATGCCATTCTGCGTAGCTGTTAGCAGAAGAGAAGAACATCTCTGCTCGCTATGCGGAAGAGCGAGACCGCGCTGAAGCAGAGGCCAGAGAGAAAGAAACCAAAGCCCTGTCCCTGTCCCGGGCCCTCGAAGAAGCCCTGGAGGCCAAGGAGGAGTTTGAGAGGCAGAACAAGCAGCTCCGAGCAGACATGGAAGACCTGATGAGCTCCAAAGATGACGTGGGGAAGAACGTAAGTGGCCAGTGGGCCCCACGTTTCGGCACAGATCGGTATCCCTGGGGCTTGCTTGGAGCCTTCAAAAAGGGAGCAGGCGACTCCTTAGTGCCTGAAGGACCTGGGATTGTGTAGCCCACAGCACAGCAGTCTAGGAGTGTCTTGGCCTTTGTATGAGCAGGGGATTGAAGTCTTCTGGGCCCAGCCGTCAGGTTTTCTGCGTCTCTTCTCCGTCACGGACTTGAAGTTCTGGCAGCAGCACTGGCAAGTGGTGACAGTGTCCCAACCCGCATCCTGGCAGGGGGTCTTTCAACAAAAGGGTTTCATTGTTGTGCAGTCACAAGTAGTTCTAAGACACCAGATCCCTTCTGTGTCCAGCGCAGAATAGGGACCCGGAGCGGAGGAGGTGGAACTGCAGCTGTCTCTGGCCTGGGTCTTCCCAGTGAGGCCCCGTTGTTTTCTGTGAAGGCTTCAGTTGTTTGGGGGTTACTCACAGTTTGGGATTTCTGTGGTGCTTTTCTCTTTCCATTGCACATATCTTCCCCAAGAGCTGCAGTGATTTTTATTTACCTAATGTTCCTCCCTTAGCATATGATGTGTTGAGAATAGCAAAACGAACCAGGCCTGGCATCCAGAGATGAGGTTCTAGGCCTGGCTCCCCCAGCAGCTCCCATTCTGACCATGGGAAGCTGCTTAAACTTTTTAAGCCTAAGTTTCCTCATCTGTCAATTGGACATTATTGCCCAATTTCGTGAAGCTACTGTACCTGCTCTGAGTAGTATAAAGTCCTCTATAAAGGTAAGGTCTCGTTTCCATGGGATACGCCATCCAGCCACATCGTAAGTGAAGCAAGACTGTGCTACCATCTTGCTGGGACCAGGGCAAGGGACCAGCCACGTGGACAAGAAGAGGCCACTGAATGTGGAAATGACCATGATTATACCTAGTAAAGATGGAGAGAGCTTTGCAGTTGGCTCCAGTTCCTTGTTACCTGATCTGTATTAGTTTTCCCAAGAGTCAACACTCACATGCTCATCCCATAAACATGTCTTTTGTGCCTACTGAGGACCATACACTGCTTAGAAACGGCCCTCCTCCTGTCATACGTCTTCCTTCCCCGCCCTGTGAGAACTGACACGGTCATGGGCCCAGAGGGCGTGCCAGCAGCACCTAGGCGCAGCTCCAGAGGCTGTCGTGAGGGTCAGATGGGACAGGATGTAGGAGCACTTGGCACGGTGTTCGGGACAGAGAGCTAGGTCAGTGTTATCCAGGGAAAGAATCCTCCTTTTAGTTTACCCTGCTTCTCAGGCTCAACCCACCCTAGTATTCAGAAGCTTCGACATGTGCATTTTCAACACGAATGATCTCTTCTACAGCAAGAAGAGGTGTCTGTTGTGCCTGTTCCACACAGACAGCAGGCAGGGGACAGATGGGTTCCCCCAACATTGTTCTTAGTGCTGCAGTTGTAAGTTGCCTGCTCTGAAATGAGGACCGGCAGCAGCCTTGATGCGTGTGCGTGTGTCAGGAGGCTGGCCTGGGTGGCTCCAGTGGCCAGCGTGCCGTGAAGGGGCCTATGAAATGGGAAGATTGCTGTCCTTAACTTGTGCCTCTGCCAAGGGTCAACTCTTTCCTGATGCTTTCGGTGGTTTAGGTTCATGAACTTGAGAAGTCCAAACGGGCCCTAGAGCAGCAAGTGGAGGAAATGAGGACCCAGCTGGAGGAGCTGGAAGACGAGCTGCAGGCTACAGAAGATGCCAAGCTGCGGCTGGAGGTGAACATGCAGGCCATGAAGGCCCAGTTTGAGAGGGACCTGCAAACAAGGGACGAGCAGAATGAAGAGAAGAAGCGGCTGCTGATTAAACAGGTAGGTCAAGGGAAGCGTGGCCTTGGGAACAAGGTTTGCAGGTTCTCAGCCCAGTTCTGGGTCGACATCTAGTTCACTCATGTTAGAACACATCGGCTGGAGCTGGAGTGAGGTAGAACACACTAGCTCTGCTTCTCAGACAATATCATTGCTGCTTACAGGCCAGGGTGCTTACCAATTGAAAAGCCCTCAGTGGAATCTCAAGGGAGTACGTGGTTAGGTTCACATTGTGTCCCAGATGTGGTAAGGAAAGACTCGGTGCTTACCAGGCAAGCTGACTCAGTAGATATCTGTAGTTCTGAATCCTGACTAAATCACTCTTCAAAAGAAAATAAGCAGATACTTAGGTTTTTTATTTTAAAAAGTTGCTAGCCACGTGTGATTTGTATACTTTTCTGAATGTATGTTAAACTTCTAATCTAAAACTTTACTTTAAAAACTGGACATTTTGACAGTCCCTTGGAATTCATGGTAATAAGTCCTAGATTTGGAATGTATTTAATTTTGCCTTGTTATTTTCATTCCACAAATATTTATTCTATTGGCCATTCGTTGCTGGATAACAGATTACCCCAAACTTAGTGGCTTAAAACAATCATGATGTCACAGTTTCTATGGGCCTGGTATTGGTTCTGGGGCAGGCAGACCTCAGTCGGGTGTCAGCAGGAGGCCTCAGCACCTTGCCCACCCCGTGGGTTTCTGCAAAGGCTGTCTGGGTGTCCTAGAGGTGACTACCCCAAGAGTGAGAGGTGGAAGCTTTCAGGCCTTTTATGACCTAGTCTCCCAAGTCACACATGGTCACATTCTTTTTATTCTGTTCACTAGAAGTCACCAAATCCAGCCCACATTGGTTCTCACTCTCAAAGGTGGAGTATCAAAGAATTGAGACATATTTTAAAACCACCACATTTACAAATTTCATGTAAGTGGGAACAGATAAGGAGCCTCTTGTTATCCTTGAGGTCAGACCCCGGTCTCTGCAGGATAGAGCAAGGAGACGATGGGCAGCTCTGCGTTACGTGGGAGCAGCTGCCCCGCTCCTCCACCACCCGACCCCCGTGCAAAAGCAGGAGCAACACAGGTCTTGCTTCTCCCCTTTAGAGAGGACCGGTTGAGCCACCCCTCACCCCAGGCCTCTTTGCTTCTTGGCATCACCCCAGAATACTCCCCTTCCTGGGAGGGTGCTGTTCTGTTCAAGGGGGGAGCAGCACCTGGTGGGTAGGGAGCTCTCCTGGCTCGTCCGCAAGCCCCAGTGCTAGCGCTGCCCAGGGCACGGCAGCCCTCCGTAAATACTGACTCAGTGAATGGGAGAAGCATGGCAGGTGGGAAGGCCTTGTCAGGTGTGGACAGCCTGTCTGGGAGCTCGCAAGCTGATAAAGTTAGAGCCGAACAGCTTTGTGTCTGGACCTCCTCACCGGTGACTGAGGCACCATGATTCTGTTTCAAAGACGAGAGCACCTTTTTCTCAGCATGCCCCATGCAGTGGTGTGAGCAGTAGTGCCCCATACCTGTGGTACACTAGGAAAACAGTCCTGGAGCCATTGGGTGACTGCCAGGGTGTGTCTGCCTCGGTCTCCAGCCCACGTTTGTCTCCTTTTCTTTGTCCTCACTCTCCCATCAGTCTCCTCCAAAGCCGGCCTCCGTGTCATCTCTCCTCCATTGCCAGCTTCCAGTGCCTCTCCCTTTCCTGCTGAGCGGAAGGCGGTTTCAGCCTGGCCACGCCGCACCTCCTCACGGCTCTAGGAAGTCGTGCCCACTCTGTCCTCTGGGCCTGTCCCCAGGGCTCCACACCCTCCTGCATCTGTCCCAGCCCTTTATCAAGTTGTTACCTCATCGTCTCAGTTGTTACCTTTCCGTCTTTGCGTCACCTAGACTATGAGCCCGAGTCAGAGACTGCCGTCTCCGTGCCCTCAGAGCAATCAGTGGGCATGGTTCATACCAGGTGTTGTTTAAAGATCCTTTTGAACAAAATTCAGCTACTGTGGTTTTCTGTTAATAACCACTGCTCGGCAACTGGAGCTCCTCTAGAGTAACAGAAGGTTCCGGTCGCCAGAGTCCTCAAACATTGACGGGCACCTGTTCTCTGCGAGCGGTCACTTGGACATGACCAGGCATAACCCAGTGCCACCCATTAGGTGCGCGAGCTGGAGGCAGAGCTGGAGGATGAGCGGAAGCAGCGGGCACTTGCCGTGGCTTCAAAGAAGAAGATGGAGATAGACCTGAAGGATCTCGAAGCTCAAATTGAGGCTGCGAACAAAGCTAGGGATGAAGTGATCAAGCAGCTTCGCAAACTCCAGGTACGTGCAGCCATCAAAGCCCTTGGGCAGTGTCATGGGGCCCTACTGAGATCCAGCACTAGGGACCCAGGAGGCTCTTACACAGAGTCAGACTGTGGAGCTGGGCAGGAACGTGCTGTGCAGCGTCCAGCCTGTCACTTGCCACCGAGCAGCTCCCTGCTGACCCAGCGCCGCTCCAGGGCACACATGCAGCGGTCACCCATGGCCGTGGGTTGGGGTGGCAGGCTATAAAGATGGCACGTGTGCATCTGCTGTGTCTGCAGGATATGCTTGAGCCCACTAAGTGAGACAGAGCTGGGGTGGAGTCACCATGTGGATCATCCTTGCTGGAACACCCTCCTGTGGCCCTGAACAGCCCCTGGCAATGCCTAACTCAACACCCACCTGCCTCACCTGGAGAGGAAGGTTCTGTGACTTTCCTCCGTTAGTGATCTTTTCAGTCTGTAACTGACATGCCAGTTTTCACTACCACAATCAGAAAGTGATCTCTGTAATAGTTCACAGTGTGGGTGCGTGGAATGGGCCCTCACATGCACTACTGATGGACACATAAATAGGCACTTCTGGGCGGAATTTGTCAATTATGACAAAAACTTTAGAAAATTTCCCTTCTTTTGACCTTGGTGGTTCCACATCTTGAGAATTTATTCTGTATTGTTGAAGATCTTTGCATCTGTATTTATAAGGGATGTTGGTCTATAGTTTTCTTGTGATATCTTTATCACTTCCATATTTATAATGAATGTATCTTTTATAATATGGAAAAAGTATCATAGGTTTTAAAACTAAGAGTGTAAACTACACTAAATCCTTCTTATTTAATCTTAGGCTCAGATGAAGGATTACCAACGTGAATTAGAAGAAGCTCGTGCCTCACGAGATGAGATTTTTGCACAATCCAAAGAGAGTGAAAAGAAATTGAAAAGTTTGGAAGCAGAAATCCTTCAGTTGCAGGAGGTTTGTTTGTTTACTTATTTATCCATTTGTTCAACAACTGTTTGCCCTTAAAATTTCTCCAAGATCAGATAAATATATCTTAATATCTTTGTAGCCTAGTGTAGTTTGTCTTTTTTTAATAGTATCCATTTTTAATCTGATCCTCTCCCATCTGGTTGCTTCAGTTCAGCAAACAGAAAGTGATCCCACTTTTACACTTGCTCGTGTATATTCCTCTACCTGGCTAAAGGCAAAGGAGCAGATTTGTAACTTTTCAAGCCACCTTCTAGGCTTGGTGCCCTGTATGAGAAAAGGGAGTGACACTCACTGTTTATTTGGTGTTGGTAAGTTTTAGGGTCATTTAACTCTAACCTTGGTGATAACAGCAATGCTTTTTTGTTTCGCACAGAAGCACCATTCACGAGATACTTAAAAGGAGAGAAGTTTGTCATTAAATTCCTATTCTTTATTTATTTTATAAGTTCTCATGGAAAAGGACTGATGAAGTGTTGCATATAGTATGGAATTATATCAGTGCAAGGCACACTTGAGTATATACATTTCTGTATAGATGAAGAATGATGAGAATGTATTCAAACCTGGAAAGATACTAGCTTAAGTGAAACACTGATATCAGTTAATATGAAAAACCTCCCTATACAAACACCTAGAGATGCTGGATAAAATAGTACCAGAGAGGAGTTGAGTTTACAGGAAAGAAATGGAGCTTCCTGGGTGTCGGGAACGGAGAAGGCACTGATGAAACCCAGACCGCAGACGCAGAGATTCCCTGAGAGCCAGCGTTGGGTGTGATCCCTCTTGCTTTGCTGTTCTATTGTTTCTTGCTCTTGCTTTTATTTCTTTGGATTTTTTTTTTTCTTTCTCTGACTTCTTGGGTTGGACACTTAGCTCGTCAGCTTTCACGCTGCTTGTCTAACATGTTTGTAAAAGACTAAATTCCCCTCTAAGTTCTGTTTTCACTATATCTCACAAACTTTGATAGGGAGTGATTTCATTGCCATTTAATTCTGATTTATCTGATTTCTATTATGGTTTCTTTTCTACCCATGAATCGTTTAAAAGTATGATTTAAATTTCTAAATGTATGGCTTCTTTTTAGTCGATTGCTAGTTTTAGCACATTGTGGACAGAGAATGTTGAGAACATCCCTGGGGCCTAGAACATGATCGGTTTTTATAAATGTTCCATATGTGCTTAAAAAGAACATGTATTCACCAGTGAAGCAGAATGTTTAGGCTCTGTGTATCCATCATCGGGTTGATCAGTGATAGCCCCAAATGCTCACTTCCCCAAAGGTGACAGGGCTCTTGGCACCAGCCTCCTAGGGAGCTCCTGGGCTGTCACCTGGGTGTCCAAGCAGCACTCCTTGCACCCAGAGCTCTCAGTTTTTTCTGAAAGCTGAAAGTGTTCTGAAAGCACAGAGAGCCAGAGGATAGGAGCACGATGAGTGTCTCTAGGGCCAAGAGGACTGAACAGCAGAGGCCAGGTGGCAGAGCTGCCTGCACTCAGCAGCCCTGCGGTTAGGCCTGCTGCGTTCTGCCTGCTGCCCTCGCATCCTAGACAGCTGTCCCTTCTTCCCTCCTGACTCCCACCTGCCTCGTATGCAAGGACCCTGTTCTAGAATTGGGCCTTTCAGAGGCCCTACATCCTGAGCACTAACATGAGAGGCAGGTGCATGTGTCAGAGCAGTCAGACAAACTCCTATGCAGTCCTGCTCCTCGGACATCTTCAAGACGTGCTCTTGCCAAATGCGGCATCCTTTGGAAGGGGCAGCTGGTGAGAAGAGCCCTCCCTGGATAAGGAGTTGGAACTCTGACTTGCTGCTGCTAACCAACCTTGGAACTTTGGGCCAGTCTCTCCATCCCTGTGGGCCCCAGTTCCCTCATTTATAAAATGAATGCACCGTTGACTCCTTTCTGTGGCAATCATCTGTCCAAGGAAATTTGTGGACAAGCAGCCATTAGGCAGTTCCTCCCACACGCTGGCAGGCACAGGGCTGTCCCTGTTTCCCTGCCCTGTCCTGTGGAGCTGCAGTGGCCTGACTGGCCGGGGCCCCATCCCCTTTGAGAAAGAAGCCCTGCTCACTGCAGAGGCCCAGCTCCCCAAACACCTGAGTCTCTGCGGTCAAGCCCTGCCACCTCCTCCCCGCGGGGAGCTGTGATGCTTGTTACACTGCACAGCTGCCTTGATACCCACTGATCTTTCCAGCTTGCATACTTGAACTGCAAACTATATGCGAACGGTACTTCAAGATCGTAAGCTGGTGTAGCTCCTATTTCTTTAGGGCTTGGGGTTTGTGTAAGGTTTGTGCTCAGTTTATATTAAGAAATACCAGCTTACAAGAAGGGCAGGAATACAGCCACCTCTTACATTGGAAGTGACAGCAAAGCCCTTCCATAGATAGGGCTTCCCTCCGTGGACATTGCTGTTTTAGGGTGCTGACACCACACATCACCCGGCTGGCGCGCTCCCACGCAGATTTTCTCCAGCAAGCTTGCCAGCTTAATTTCTCACATCTAAGTCGCAGCTTGAGATGCATGTGAACAATGACTAGAGCAAGGTGGCTGCAACTCCAGGCATTGACACAGTCCACCCGTGAGGGGACTGGTCATGACCAGAGCTTAACGCACAGTCTCAACTGTTTAGGAACTTGCCTCATCAGAGCGAGCGCGCCGACACGCCGAGCAGGAGAGGGACGAGCTGGCCGATGAGATCGCCAACAGCGCTTCTGGCAAGTGAGTGTCTCCTGGTGGCAGGTGGGAAGGGGCAGCTTGGCCCTGTCCTCTTGGGCCGTCTGCGGTTCATCACCCTCAGGCACGCCCGCTGCTGGGAAGGTTGGGGGTGTCGTCTGGCACGCAGGAGTCGGTAGCTGGCTTGCTCACCCATGCAGCGGCTGGAAATAAGCTGCGCTGGGGTGGCCTCAGCCACTGGCTGTCAGGCCCCTGGCAGTCCTCCTGCCAGCCTTGTACACGCCAGGGTGCTCCGGGGACTACACTAGTCAGTGCTTCCCAGGCCTTCACCCTCACATTCGTTAGGTTCCTTAGACACGACCTTTCTCTCAATTCATTTTTCATTAAAAGTCATTATCTTTGATTCTAGTTAAGTTGATTTCTTCACTTAATTCCTGGACTGAGGGTTCACCGTGTACCTTTTTTTATTTTTATTTATTTTTTTTTTTTTTTGAGACAGAGTCTCACTCCGTTGCCCGGGCTAGAGTGCTGTGGCGTCAGCCTAGCTCACAGCAAACTCAATCTCCTGGGCTCAAGGGATCCTCCTGCCTCAGCCTCCCAAGTAGCTGGGACTACAGGCATGAGCCATCATGCCCGGCTAATTTTTTGTATATATTTTTAGTTGGCCAATTAATTTCTTTCTATTTTTTAGTAGAGACGGGGTCTTGCTCTTGCTCAGGCTGGTTTCAAACTCCTGACCTTGAGCAATCCGCCCGCCTCAGCCTCCCAGAGTGCTAGGATTACAGGCATGAGCCACTGCACCTGGCCCATCATATACCTTTTTGAGCATGCTCTGTGAAGCCGGAATTTATCCTCAGTGCATTGAAAAACCATTGAAGAGTTTAAGGCGAGAATGCCGGGTCTTGCTTGCATTTTGAAAGGTGGCCCTGGCTGCTGTCTGTGGAGAACAGAGAGAGACAGAGGCGGCAGAGGGAGCCAGCTGGAAGGCAGAGATGATGGGCCTCCTGCACCGGGTGCAGACAAGGAGTCGGGGGGGGGTTGGAGGTATCATCAGTGGGATCTGTGGATGGACTGGGACACGGTGCAGGGAAAGCAAGATGTCAGCAAGGATGCCCAGGTTCCTAGCAGCAGGGTGGGTCTCCCATGAGTCTCGCCGTGCTGTGTTGAGCTGGCATTGAGCTGTCGCCACCTCCTCACCCCGCCAGGTCGGCGCTCCTGGACGAGAAGCGGCGTCTGGAAGCGCGGATCGCACAGCTGGAGGAGGAGCTTGAAGAGGAGCAGAGCAACATGGAGCTGCTCAACGACCGCTTCCGCAAGACCACCCTACAGGTGGCCCCTGCAGCAGCCGTCACCCAGGAAGGGTTATGCTGCCCCCTGGCACAAGTGACTAAACCTGTCTCCTCTCCAGGTGGACACGCTGAATGCAGAGCTAGCAGCCGAGCGCAGTGCTGCCCAGAAGAGTGACAATGCACGCCAGCAACTGGAGCGGCAGAACAAGGAGCTGAAGGCCAAGCTGCAGGAATTAGAGGGTGCTGTCAAGTCCAAGTTCAAGGCCACCATCTCAGCCCTGGAAGCCAAGATCGGGCAGCTGGAGGAGCAGCTTGAGCAGGAAGCCAAGTAAGAGGTTTTTGTTGTTGTAAACCCAAACCCACTGCTTATCTGCTCCAGGCCAGGCTCAGTCTGTATGTCAGAGGACAAAACACACACCCTTTGCCCTCGGGGGGCTGCATGGGAAGAGATGGCAAGAACAGACGACCAGAGTGGGAGACAGAAGGTGGTGAGGTGGTGAGGGCCGTAAGAGAAGTGCTGCAAGCGTTCTGAGGTTGGAAGGACAGACAGCCGCTGCGAGCTGTCGGGGAAGGCTGGACTTTGCCTGTCAGCTGCTCCTGGAATCAGCTGAGGGCGATCACACTGTGCCCCGTGATCTCCTGGGCACCGTAAGTTTACATCTCTACCCAAAGTCGATTTCCCAAGTTTGTGGCATCACGTGAAATGTTACAATTTGTCCGCAGAGAAGAAATGCAGTATGACAAAAATAAAAGCTTTTCTTCTCCCACAGGAATAGATTGCTTAACAGTTTCCATTCTGTCATATTAAAGCCTTCTGAAATGTATGAGGAATTGCACAGTACAGCTTTTGGCAGACATTTACAAAGCTGTTAGATCACAGGCTGCCAACGCTAGAGCAGACCTTCAGATTCACCCTCTCTTTGGGGAGCTCGGAGCCCAGAAACGCAGGGCTCTGCTCAGAACCCCACTTCCTCCCAGCCCAACACCCAGGACTCGCACCCGCTCTTAGACTCCACAAGACTGAGAAAATACAATTACAGGTTTGTTTGGTTTTAATTAGAATTAACGTAAATCACCCTTTCAGCTGACTCCATCCTTGTCGGTTTTTCGTAACATTTGTTAGGGAAAAAAGAACTTTTTCTGTCTTCTGCGGAGTTATCTAAGTAAGTTACCTCTCCTTCGTGTGGAGCAACATAGACCTATCTAGAAACATGGATTTGTTTGACTTCTAACCAAAGAGTGAGTGTGTGAGTTTTATGTTTTGGGGTTTTTTTGTTTTTTTTTTTTTTTTGAGACAGTCTCACTCTGTAGCCCAAGCTAGAGTGCCGTGGCGTCAGCCTAGCTCACAGCAACCTCAAACTCCTGGCTCAAGCAATCCTTCTGCCTCAGCCTCCCGAGTAGCTGGGACTACAGGCATGCGCCACCATGCCCGGCTAATGTTTTCTATATATTTTTAGTTGTCCAGATAATTTCTTTCTATTTTTAGTAGAGACAGGGGTCTCACTCTTGCTCAAGCTGGTTTCGAACTCCTGACCTTGAGCCTTCCAGAGTGCTAGGATTACAGGCGTGAGCCACCACGCCTGGCCTTGTTTGGGGTTTTTTTTACCCAATGTTAGCTGCGAAAGCCCCTAGCACCATAGTAGGGTGGTAAATTCTGAAGCAAAAGAATCACTTAATAAATTGGGGTTTTGTTTTGTTTTGTTTTCCAGGCTAAAAGGTTAGGTGATCCGAGTAAGCAACTGAAGTTTTTGTCTTCAGAAAGTCTGTGCTCGGTATACCTGACTAGCTCGTGTGTAGCATTGCTCTCAGACCGCTGCATAAAGAGAACAGTACCTGCATGTGCAAGACTAATGTCCTTTCCCTGCCTGTCAGTATTGAGGGACACGCTAAGGGAATTCCTATTTTGACCAGAAGGAAAGTTTTAGAGCCATGTCATTCTTTGCAGAGAGGCCCAGGATGACATTCCACAGTGGTTCGTCTTTCAGAGAAAAGGGACTTTAAAAAATATTTTTTCCCAAAACTATTCACTTTCATAGGGAACGAGCAGCCGCCAACAAACTAGTCCGCCGGACCGAGAAGAAGCTGAAAGAAATCTTCATGCAGGTGGAAGATGAGCGTCGGCACGCAGATCAGTACAAAGAACAGGTACGTGGCAAAAGCAGGGCGGGGTGAGCGTCACCCACCTGGGAGGCGTGCCCGCGAAGGCACTGCTGGAGAGCGAGCCTGCGGCACGAATTGACCAGCACGATTAAGAAAATGCTGTTTGAAACTCTTAATTCTAATGTTTCAACTATTAATAACGTGCCGTCCATGTTCCCAAGGGGCACTCAGTTCATGAGCTACACAGGAGGGTGGCGGCAGCAAGGTGGGTAGGCTTTGATGTCTGAGGCCTGAACTGAATTTTCAAGTTACAGGCTTTCTCCACTAGAAGGTACACTCTCTGAATGCAGAAACTTCCGCCTGTTTTGCTGTTATCTCCCCAGTGCCCAGAACAACTCCTAGACATAAGTCCGCAGTCATGAAACTGTGGCTGGGTGGAGGGGTGGACACAGGAGATGCTGAGTAGAAAGTGAAAACATGCTGTATGCACGCGGCCCGAGTGGCCTTCCTTGCCCGCATCCAGACAGCCTTTCCTAGGCGTGAGGGAACATTTCACGGGTCTTTGTACCGTGGTCAGGTTTGCAGTGAATGCAGTGCGGGGAGCTCACTCCCGCTCCCCTCTCTGCTGTGGTGAGAGGGTTTTCTGGCTTGGCCCAAACCCTCCCCCCCACTACTCCATCTGGCAGCCGGGCCTTCCCTTCCCACACCCACCAGGCTCCGAGGGCAGTGTGGGCGGGTGGCCAGGCCCCGTGTGGCTCGGGAGTGCAGCATCCAGTGGGCAGCCTCTTGGTCCTCACACCAAGTCTTCCCGGAGTGGCCTTGCACTTGAGCCCAGGCATAATGTCTGAAATGCCCACACCTGCAGGGGGGTGCGAAAACGCAGTATACCATTTCCTAGGGTTGGGGCTTGTCCTGAATTGTCGGCTCTCCCACATTTTGCAAGAACAGCAGTTCCTTTTCACAGTCTCGTAGCTTACATGTGTAAAGGTATTAAATTATGTCGTTTTCCTGCAGAAAACTCACAGGTGAAAACAGGGTTTTAAGTTTTTAAAAATTCCTCTTAGCATAGTTTACTGTGTAGATGCCGGTATTGCTGAGTGGCACCAGGTGAAAAGCCTCAGGCCTAATGCCGCCAGGTGAAAAGCCTCACGCCATCCCACTCGTGTGTGCGCGTGCGTGTGCCCACCAGGGTCGCAGGCAGAGAGCTGTGCTGACACACTCGGGGTACAGAGGCTGACACGGGGTTCACAGTTTGGTTTGTCTTGGTTCCTATAACTTCCCCAAGATGGAGAAGGCCAACGCCCGGATGAAGCAGCTGAAACGGCAGCTGGAGGAGGCGGAAGAAGAAGCTACGCGTGCCAACGCGTCCCGGCGTAAGCTGCAGCGGGAGCTGGATGACGCCACCGAGGCCAACGAGGGCCTGAGCCGCGAGGTCAGCACTCTGAAGAACCGGCTCAGGTGAGCACGGGGACAGCGGCGCTTACAGACAGTTGCTTTGGGGCTAGGGTGTGGCTGGTGTGAGGACGTTCCCATTCTCTCTCTTGAATCACTTCGGTCAAGATTTCTGACCTTTTTGGTAGTCCTTGGAGAATGAAAGGGGAACGAGCCATTTTCCCTGCCATTCACTAGAGTCCACACCAATGCCTGGCGCAAGGCTAGGGCAGGTGACCATCCATGTCCAGACGTCACTAGTGAGGAGAGAGCCCAGTGTCCGTTACAGAGCAGGGCAGGAGCGCCTCGCAGGGACGGGTGCTGTCGGCCCCCAGCACCGTCCTGCCCTCGCCACATCCTGCCCGCACCCGAGAGGGCAGGGCCCGGACAGCCACACGGAGCCCTCTGCCCCGCAACAGCAGGCTAGCGAGGCGTCGGCAAACCGTGGCCAGTGGGCAGGTTTGCTACAGCCAGCAAGCTACAACTGCTTTTTACATTTTTAAAGGGTTGTGAAAAACAAAAAAAAAAAAAAATGCAAGAGTCCCCATGTAGCCCATAAGCCCTAAATAAAGTATTTGGTGTCTGGTCCGTTACAGGAAAAGGCTGCTGACCTGGGGTTAGCGGCGGAGCTTGGCCTCACTCCATCTTTCTTCCCGTTTGTCCCACAGGCGGTCTTGGGTTGAGTCAGGCCATGCCCAGCTCTCTGGGGCACATGCTCTGTCGTGGGCACCACAGAGGTGGGGAAGCAGGGGACCTGTCCACCATGCCCACCCAGCACAGGGGCACCCGTCCTGAGGAGAGGCTGCAAATGGAAGGTTCAGGGACATTAGGCAGCTGACTAACGAACAGCCGCGCGCCCTGGTCTGCTCATAACACTCTGCTCTCTGTCCCTCCAGGCGGGGCGGCCCCATCAGCTTTTCCTCCAGCAGATCTGGCCGGCGCCAGCTGCACATTGAGGGCGCTTCCCTGGAGCTGTCCGATGATGACACGGAAAGCAAGACCAGTGATGTCAACGAGACGCAGCCACCCCAGTCGGAATAGAGTCTGGGAAGCCAGAGGCGGCAGCACTACAGCGGGACACTTGGGAACTCACCGCGCCAGCTGCCTCGCAGCCTCCTGCAGTGACAAGTCGGTGAGCTGCGGGATTCCTTCCTGAAAGATCAACTGTGTCTTAAGGCTTTCCAGCCTCCGCATACTGTATCCTGCTTCAGATTTAGGTACAATTGCTCCCCTTTTTATATATATATACATACACACAAAACACACGTATTAAACAGATGGTTTCATCATTGCATCTATTTTCCATATATTCATCAAGAGACCATTTTATAATACATGTTAAGAACCCTTTTTAAAACAGAAAACTCCAGACCCTTTGTTGCCAGGCGCTGGGTTATTGGGGCAGCCCGTGGTTGTTGCTGTCGCTCTGCATGCTCCTGTCATACAGACAGGTACTTAGTTCTGTGTCCATGTGGCCCTGACTCCTCAGCCACGTTAAGTCTCTTAGAACATTGTGGAACCTAAACTGCACTTGTAGCTCTCATTTCCTTCCAGTAACAATCAACATGATTTCAGCGAGCAAACTGTGAAGGGGGCTTTGGAAAGACTGGGAGGGGCGGGTTGGATTGGAGGAAGCAACGTCCATTTGGTATTACCGTGCCCATCCCCCAAGGGGTGGCTCTGCCCTTCTAGTTGGTGGTGTCCCCGCATCTACTCATGTGGACTGTCCTTGGCCAGGGCTGGTCTGTGCATAGAAGGGGTGTGGCCACCCTGCAGCTGAGGCCCTAGGTGGCAGCCGTGGCGTAGACTTCCGGACCCGCCTGGCTTTGCCTGTGCCCTCCTCACTTCGGGGGCAAACAGCTGTGGGCCCAGGCAGGCGTCAGCGGAAGGCCCCCCCTCGCCAGCCAGGCTCTCATGCTGACCTTGCAAATTCAGCCGCTGCTTTGAGCCCAAAATAGGAATATTGGTTTTGTGTCCGAGGCCTGTACCAAGTTTGTCAGCGAGGTTTCTAGAACCTCAAGAACAGATGCCATCTTCCTGAATGTTGACATGCCAGTGGGCGTGAATCCTCTTTCATTTTTCCTTCTCCCTTCCCTTCGGACAGTGTTACGGTGAACATTTAGCATTCTGTTTTTGGTTGATAGTTGAGCAAACTGACATTACAGAAAGTGCCTTAGACACTACAGTACTAAGACAATGTTAAATATATTATTTGCCTCTATAACAATTTAATGTATTAAGTTTGACTGTGCTTCATATCATGTACCTCTCTAGTCAAAGTGGTATTACAAACATTCAGTGACAATGAATCAGTGTTAAATTTCAATCCTTGATCCTCTGCAATGTGCTTGAAAACACAAACCTTTTGGGTTAAAAGCTTTAACATCTATTAGGAAGAACTTGTCACGTGGGTTTGAAATCTTTGATTTTCCCCCTTTATGAATTGTACTGGCTGTTGACCACCAGACACCTGACTGCAAATATCTTTTCTTGTATTCCCATATTTCTAGACAATGATTTTTGTAAGACAATAAATTTATTCATTATAGATATTTACGCCTGCTCTATTTACTTGGAGAACAAAAGCACCCGTGGAGAATAAACAGACCTCAATAAACAAGAATAATCATGTGAACATGGCATCTGTTTTCTCACCTTCTGTTCTCAATTTCCCATCTGGGATCTGATTGAAGGGTTGGTAGCTGCACAGACTTAAAATGCTGATGCCAGGCCCACTGTTGCTGAGGGCGCTGGCTTCCAGAAACTGTCCAACGACGGAATGATTCTCTGGGCGGGCCCGGCTCCCAGCCTTGCTCCCACCCAGCGTGCAGACGCTCTGGGCAGGAAAGGACCACTGAGGGCAGGGCGGGCTGGAGACCCAGCTGTCGGGGAGCAACTTAGGAGGGTTTGGGTCACCGACCAGTGACTCACGACTGGATTAGAGCCCTCTGGATTTAAGAGGCCCAAGAAGTTTCAGGCTGCATTTTCAGACAGGATATGCACTGAAGTTGCTCTGGGAGAATTCAGGAGAGGCCCAAGGGGAGCCTCTCGTGCGGGCCAGTGAGGGCTGGAGAGAAATCCCAGGGGAGCACAGAGTCACACAAAGAACGCAGGTCGTAGTCCCCAACACTCTTAAGTCAGGCTGGTGCTGGTAGGACAGGGTCTGCAGCTAGGCTTCGTGGCAGCAGTGGGGACACGGGACATGGGCAGACAGTGCTCCCTTTCTATTGTGTCACTACGATGGGAGTATAAAGGTGAGCTGCAGGTAACAGAGTTTCAACTAGCTTCTCATGCCTGCATTCAATATCTTAGTCCAGGAGTTTATGGAAGCTTACTTTTCTCAAAAAGTAAGAATTCTTCCCTCCTGGCTGGTCTAGCTGGTGTTCAGTTTCCCAACTACTCAGCCTACCTGGAGAAACCTAATCTGCACACACTGAGTCCCGGTCCTGATCCCACAGAGGTGCTAACTACCAGGGACCTTTCCTCACTAAGCAAACCACCTGCGTCTAAGCAAAGGTAGTTCACACAGCCTTTGTTGGGCATTTAGCACAAGGAAGACTGTGGCAGCTGGGCTTTGAGTGTGTCACAAAGTCAAAGAAGCTGGCCAGCTTCCACCCAGCAGGAAGCTGGCTGGGGTTTCACTTGGAGCTGTCATACAGACTATAAATGCTCTGTCCTTGCCACAGGACAGGAAATTTTTCTTAATACAGACATCAGGGGATTCTTTCAAGCTGCCTGCATTGGTAGGGATAACACCAATTTCTAGCCCGCTGGCTTGAGGGTGTCCTTCCAGACCCCTGAGGACATCAGAAAGACTTTAGAGCCCCTTACATCTTCTGTCACCAATTTTCCTTATCCCTGGAAACCTCAGCTAAGATGAATTTGGGGCCGTAAGGCCAAGCTGTTCTAAGCCAGCCTTCCCTGTGGCTCTAGATATGACTGACCCAGGGCCCTTCCCCTGGAGCCAGTGTTGCCAAGGGACAGACATGTCCATGTCAAGACTGGGGAAGAAAAGAGCTCACAGTTGTCCAACTCTAGGAACCACCCCTCACCCCTTCCTGCCCCGACCCTTACCCTCTCAAGGAAAAAAAAAAAAGCCGGCACAGGCCATCAGGTGCGATCTAGAAAGTGGAGAGGATGGCTGAGAAGCCTGTGGTGAGACCCCAGGGAGACCCCACACACGGCGTCACTCTGAGAGGGATACACAAAAGCACCTTTCCCTCCCCACCTTTCTGGGGCCACATCTGTACCAACAGCTTTCCCAAATCTGGAGTGTTTACCAAAATGCCATCCTGTGCCAACTGTCAGGACCAGGACAGTCTATTTCCTTCTGTAGCCACCTGTGATTTGGGAATCTAGAAAATCATGCCAAGTGTGTCATTCTTATCAGAAATCTAATCTGAAACTATTGAAAAGGGTATATTTACGTCATGATGCCAGTTTTCAAAGACCATGTTAACTGTAAGTACAGCGCCTGTGTACTGCATGCCAAAGTGTGGCCAGGCCCTTCTGCCCCTACTGAGACTAGAAATTCATGTCTGATTCATTCCAGCAGTGAGGTCTGTTTATTTTTTCAAAGTAGCCCAATAATGATCCTCATGACTAGATGTCACAAAGCCTTATTCGAGCTGGAAAATGACATAATCGACAAACTGGGTCTGACTGAAACACCCAGGCAGAGCACTGCATGCACCAAGGATGCACCTACTGCATGCACCGAGAGGCCCACATTGTCACAGGTGTCGAATCCCACACGTCTCATAATCACTGTAGGTAGATGGCATTTGTGATGGCATTGCCTGACTCCTCCTGGCAAAATCAATAAAGCCCACCATCCAAACTGGCAGAACAGGCACCAGCAGCTTAGAAGAAAATTCTGGAGCCAGCAGTGGAACATGCTTTTCAGGAATGCCACATCACCAATACCCACCACAGCACAGAGGGCAGCAGCGCTTGGGAAAACACAGACGAGGACCACTCTGGGTCAAAAAGTAGCTCAGAACGTCAGACTCACAATGTGAATTTTAGGAATCTCCCACATTTCCCTTTGTGTATATGATTTAAGTGCGATGTGATGGAAATGGCTTAAGAAGTCTGTGAGCTCTTTCAATAAATATAAAAAGTTTAAATGATAAGCATTTTCATAGCTCCAACTGGCACATTTTTCTTAACGGCTCACAAATGAAGGTGTGTCTTACACTTGCTGGTGTCTGAGATTCTGGGATATATGCTGCACGCTCCTCCAGGTGGCCTGGGAATCTGCATTAATATTTCCCCGAGTGAGACCCAGCAGGTCCTTGGCAGCTCGGGGAGCCACTGCCTTGTGCTCAAAAATCTTGACTTCTCAGCACAGGTCTCCAGGCCAACGTGGGCAATGAAAGGAAATCAATGTTATTACTTCAGTCAATTTAAAAATGAATTTTTAAATACAACTTTACAGATATATTTAGAACCCACAAATACTAAACCGTTTGCATCCTTTCAATTTCACTGCTGATTTTTTAAATTAAGCTGCAATTAGCATGTTCATCTATTTTGTGTCCTTTTGCCATCAGTCATTTTCAGTCTCGTGCATTAGCGCTGCTGGACGCTCACAGGTCTCTAGGGCGTCCTCTTCTGCTGCTAAGTTGTCCTAACCATTCCCGACCACCAGACATTTGTGTCATCGCTATTGAATGTATTTGTTCTTACTACCATGGGGTATTATCCCAAAAGTGGAAGGAATTTTTATGGCTTTGATAATTTTTATGGCTTTCAATTTTATGGCTTTGATTGTTAGGTTGATTCAAGACTCACCGAAACTAATATAGTGACACGAGGAATGTAAAAGTATACTTATCTCCCTAAATTCTAGGTAACAGTAGGATTAATTTGCTGATTTTTTTCTAGCTTAAACAATCACTTTTGAATCCAAAACTTTCTTAGCTCTGCCATCTACTAAAGGGAGCAGTAAGGCTCCGAGCCTCCTTCGGACATCACTGGTTACTCAAGCACATGCCAGAAAACCTGCTGCCCAGGCCCCACCCCCAAACCCACCCCCAGGCGTTCACCTGCAAATCACAGTCGGTTAATGGAGACAGCAGACAAAACTGACACCAGATTAAAAAGCCCCACGCAAGTAAAAAGGTGAAATCTCTGTTCATTGTGCGTCATGTGTCCCTTGGGAAGGCTTCCTAAAGAGCCAACAGAAAACACACAGTTCCCGCAGGTGCGGACGGGAGCACAACAAAGAATGACCCCAAGTCGTGACCACACACAGCACAGAGCCCCCTGGGCCCCCAACACCACCAGCACTATTAGATTTGCTGTTACCAGACTTGCCTCTTCCATATGTACCATCTTTAAAGGAAGTCTATTTTGTTAATATTTACTCAATTATTGTTTCTTCTTAAAATTCAAAAAGGGCTATTGTATTCCTATATAACATTTTTAATAGTCCTGGGATCACTTTTCAGGTAAGATGCTTTAAGTCATAGGAAAATGATTTACAAAGATGACTCTTCTCCCTGGTAACCCCATTCTTAGGAAAAAATCAAGAACACATCTATTTTTTTAAAGCCATACTTGTGTTTACAATTTGTTTTAACCTTTGAGGAAAATATATACAAGAAAACAACGCGTAAAGGAAGAGCTGGAATACAGGAAAGGCTCATCGTAGCATCTTCCAGGCAAACAGTGAATCCACCGGCTGCTTGGCCCCATCCCCGCCTCTGGCACGTTCCCACTGCAGCAGGGCAGGTGGTTCTCAGTTTGAGCCCAGGAGGAGGGCAGATCTGGCTACCGGGGGCTCCCTGAAGCTGTGGCTCCACTCAGACACCTCCCCTTTCTCGAGGTGCCAGCTTCCACGTGGCTCTAGGATGACGCACACTAGTGGCATCTCTGGGACAGCTGCTCAGAGAGGCAGAGTCTGCACGCCCTGGCAAGTGCAGGACTTGGGGAGGAGGGAGGCTGGATGAACCAGATTCCTCCCGTTGCAAAGGCCGCACTGGCCCCACAGTCACCATTTTCCAAGCCTGAAAACCTGCTCACCCGGGACAGAGCGTGGAAGTCAAGGCCAGTAAGGCCTTGGGTTTGGAGAGGCTCTGTAGAAAAAGACACTGGGCTTGTTCCCAAGCCTAGCTTCCCAAGGAACTAGCCATGTGAGTCCAGGCAAGTCAAACCCTGGGCCCACGTCTCTTCTATCAGCTGAGGAAAGAGCAGCACATCCTGCTCTCAGGGCTTTTCTGCATAGTTCTCACATGCCGCACTGTGACTGAGCTTCCAGCTTTGCTCCTGGATCGTAACTGTGTTCGTTGGTGGGTATAGTTTCTGGCCACTGTGGGCTGAGAGAAAGTGGAGCCCTGGCTCCTGCTCTCAGCCAGGAAAACATCTAGGGAGCAAGGGGTGGGCAGAGTAGCTGAGATGGAAACACCTGGAAGCCAAGAGGCCTGCCTGCCTGCCTTCACGGCTGGGAGATCAGCCCCGCCCACAGAGAGGACCCAGCTCAGGGAGAGCCAGGCAAAACCGGCACCCATACCCGAGGAAGGGAACCACACAAGGCACTCTTTAGCGAGACGGGCAAACAGTAAGCAGTAACATCCATGCCAGGTAGCACATGCTCTCTCTGAACAAGTAGCATCTTGCGCCAAATAATCCAAACAGAAAGTGGAAAATGAGGCCTGGGGAGTCACCAAGTTTCCTCATGGGGACATATGCCAAGGGCTGCCTCAGCCATAAAAACCAAAAATAAGTGAGAGTCTGCTCCCAAAGGGACCAGAAACAAGCCCAGCAGCACACTACTGCCCTTTCAGGGACTTGGCCCACACTCTCCTGGACCGAAAGCAGTGGTGACGTTTGGCAAGTGACACGTGGGCCCCTGCGGCCAGGGCCCCTCCTCCAGCCATCAACTGACTACTAGCAACTGACAGAACAGTCTGGACGAGAGAGCCCAGGGTGTTCAGCTGCAGAGGCAGCGAGAAACCACTGCGGAGCCGAGCTCCAAACGTCACCAAAGCACCTCTGCGTATTGCGTTTTAGAAACGGGGTTCCTGTACAAACAAAGAGGTCTGCGAGATGTTGACGCCTCTGATCTAATGCAATCCTTCCAATGACAGCTGGGAACGCAGCGGGGGATCGCTGCACATCGGCAGGAGACCTGTGAGCTGTCGCCTCAGCGCTCTGCCAGCGCAGCTGCGCACAGCACCCCCGCAGCAAGCACTGGGGAGTCGGCTTAGGACAAAATCTCCAGAACTAATAGATTTCCTGCCCCTCTGTTAACAGACGGAGAAAATGTTTCAAAATGTGTCCTATTCAATGTTCTCTTTCACTTAGGATTTTGATTCACTTAATTTTCACTTATTTATGGCTTTAAAACTATAAAGTACTGTCTGCTTACGCTGTTACAAGCCAACAGTGCTCAGCATCTGACGAATTCACTGACTCCCAGGTTATATGTTCCTGAACTGTGTCTTGCTACCAAACATCTGGCACCTTCTCTCACTTGCTAGCATTGACCTGAGGGATGAGGAAAGAAGCCAGATCCAAGTAACGTCGAATCCCAGAACATCGTTTGCCATGAAGGGCAGCACAGCTGGAGGACCAGCTCCCACTGCCGCCCCAGGTACTCTAGGACCTTGAACGCTCCTCCCTCAAAGTCCTGGTCCTTCCTTCCCGATTTTCACATGGGGCCCGGGCCCTTCTCTAGCAGCTCCTGGAAATCACAGCCGAAACTAGGAACCAGCACCCAGAGCCAGCACAGAGCTCCACTCAGGGCGTAAGACATCCCCCGAGGCTGCCTGACGCTCCCGTGTCCCATCCCACAGCTGCTGTCCACTGCATGTACCAAGTCAGGGCAGAAGTGACATCTGAACCTGGCTCCAGCTCTGCTCTCACAGAAGGCAGGAACCCAACAAACAACTTCAATCCTTTTTTTCTGTGAAATTTATTGTTTCCACATTAAAAGACTTTTTTTTTGAGGGGAAGTATTTGTTTTTAACCACATGATGATCCTATACAGCTGCCCAGAGTAGGACACCATCGTAAGTCATTAACATGCCATATGAGTTCTGAATAAATAAAAGCTACAAAGCCCAAGTTATATACAAATATCTTAGGCAATAATGTTTACAAACCTATGTACAAGAAAACAAATGTAAACAGTCAATGCAGCATGAGAGTAATCACAGGGTGCACAGGGACGACCACTTTTGGTCAGTCTGCCCCCAGGAGCTGGCACCAGCCAGCCCCGGAATCGGGCCGCTCAACTCTTCCTAACACAACTGGACGGGCCCTCAGAAGAGAAAACAAAAATGCTCTGAAGATGTCATTGAACTGAAGGACCAGGAAGCTGCGAGAGGTTGCCCCCCTTCCTCCGAGTCTGAGGCACACGGAGGAGGAGACAGCACAGAGGCTCAGCCCGTGTGTCCAGGCCTCACGGGCTCCTGCCATCTGGGGCTCTGACGGGCACTTTGCTGCTCTGGGAGGCAAGTGTGTGGAATGGCAACTGCTTAAGTAAAATCAGAAGGTGTAGAAAATGTTCCCTAATTCAGTAACCTTCCTGACTCTGCCAGAAACAGGCCCAGACTGTGGGGGATGGAGCTGGGGGACACATGATAGTGAGCACTGAGATGCTTGGGTGGAAGCACAGGGGGAGGGCATACATCGACCTGATTTGGGGGAGAACTTCTAGAAGATCTGCAATGTCCTAAACACAACTAAATCCTATCAGTACAGCATAGTGGGAGCTATGAGGCAGGTGTGATGAATGGGTACTTCTGCATCCAGTGACCAAGTAATACACGTATGTATCACCTTGTGACCCACAAAAGTGCAATCATGTGAAACCAACGGCACTATGGCGAGAAGAGAAAATAGCCAGTATTGATATCGCGCAGAGTCCTGGGGCTGGGCAGGGCCCAGCAGCCACCACTGCATGCAGCCTGCCCTCCGCCCGCCGTGGGGAGGCAGACGGAGGGGCACAGGGCTGGGCCCAGGCACCGAGGGGCGAGGCGTGGGTGTCCTGGGGTTGTTGGAGGAGGGCAGGAGCCCCCACCTGGAGGCCGGGCACTCACACACTGAGAGGCAGCATCCCCGGTGCTGACGAAGGGCGCGAGGAGCCCAGACCAGGAGGAGGAGGAGCTGGGTCAAAGCCGTTTACTGCCCTGTGACCAGAGCAGGGAAGGGAGGAAAGGGGGAAAGAAAAAGAAACTGTTATTTAAAATCACTGTACACACCACAACAAGTTCATTTGCTTTCTAAAACTATTCTTCTTCCTGGCCCACAGCAGGGCCCTGATGGCCCTGCAGGGAGTAGCTGTCTAGAAATCAGGGGTTGGTTAGAGAATTGAGAATTCCATAGTCCTGGGGAACAGAGACCACGTGACCCTTCCTGGCAACTTCCTCGCACTGGCCGCTGCAGCTGCAGCCGCAACCCTGATTTTTCCCATAGAGCAGGTCTAAATGTCTGGCAACAGGAACTAGTTAAATAATGGTACAACTAAATAATGCAATATTATATAGCCATTAAAAACACATTCCACAGAGGTTATTAATAGCATGGGAAAGTACTAAGAATGTAATTAATACTAAGTGGAAAAAAGAAGCACGTTACCAAACTATGTTTAATGATGTGAAAGAAAAAAAGTAAATGGTATATATTCTAGATTCTAGCCTATAGCCCATTATAGAGACATTGCTATCTATAGAGCTAAATCTAGTACATACTACATATACACACATATGTACATAGAATCATATATATCATAAAAATAAAATTTAACAATAGTTACTTTTCTTCCCTCTGGGTTGTGGTTAAATTTTGTTTACTACTTTATACTTTTTTATTATTTTTCCAAATCTCCTACAATGTACATGAATATCTTAACAAGAGGGAGAAAAATAACATTTTAAAAATTGTTTAGCAAGCAAAGCTTTTCTCTGCAGAGTCATATGCAGGCAGCCTGGCCCAGCAAAGAGCCCACAGCCAGAACCCAGCGCCCGGAGAGCCCCAGCCCTGCCCAGGTGGCAGCGCAGCCTCAGGCAGCAGCAAGGGAGTAAGGGAATGGAGACCTGGAACCTCTCTCAGCAGGCCAATTCAGCCTTTCCATCTTCCAAAACTTCCTAGGAAAATTTGTCCCGCTAACAATTTGGGAGACTCAGCCAACCACAAGGGGCTACACGGCAGCACACTTGTCCACCACTGTCCCCCCACCTACTCCTCAGAGGGGTCCAGGGAGTTGAATGTAGACCCATGGAGAAAGGTTCTCTTCAAAAACAACACACACAAGAAAAAATCCTGCAGACACATATTTCCTGCAAAGACAACTGAAGAGGTGAGTGTAACCTCAGAGAAACAGGCATGTAAACAGACTTGACGACCCTGTCTACCCTGAAGAAACAGAGTTCGTGTCTAAAGAAACCAAACTCAAGAGTATATATTTGGAGTTTGAAATCAAGCCACACACACAGAGACCAAGAGCAACAGGAAGAAGGCTCTGACAAATGTCATTTCTCTCTGTTGTACACTGTCCTGGATTTTCCCTTTTCTCTTTGGGCTGGGAGAAGTCTGATTTTTGAGGTTCATCACACTGGAAAGCTTTACACCACCTGTGTCCATTCTCCCAAGGCTACATGCCTGTGCCTCTTCTGGGGCCAAGGGCCACATCCTATTTGCCACTCTAGTCCTCATATAATAAGCTCCACCTGTCATTTGTCTGGCTAGTCCCAAAGTCTCTGATGCCTGCTTCTCCTACCAATCTCAGGTAGAACTAGGCAGGCCCCACAAAGGGCCTCGGCTTTCAACATGTGAACCTCAGAATGGTTCCCAGCCTCACAGATCACAGTAGCAGGGCAAGTCTCTAAACTTGTACTGCAGACAGCCCCCAACTCGGTAAAGAAGGAGCACTGTTGGCTGTCAAGAAGAATCTGGCACCTGGTCCACAGAAACGTGCAAAAGCAGCAACCAGGAAGATGGATCTACGTGCAGGTTTTAGGGTTAGAACGCCAACATTCTCAAGTTAGACGGACCTTTAAGGAACTCCCCCTTGTTGCACTGTGAAGGAAACCAAGGCAAGAGGTCTAGGCATTAACTTGAGCTCAACCAGCAACACATCAATGGGCAAGTCAGGCCCACATCCTCCTCCAAATGCCCAGGCCACCATCCTTTCCTAGTTTCCTCAGGTCAGGGCCACGCGATAGTCCCTGGCAAGTAAGTGCCCTGGTGCTGCCGGTGCAGTCGGCTCCAATGGGAAAGGTGAGCGGTGCAGGCCAGGATATAAAGAGAGAACAGGAGCGAGGTAAGGAAATGGGACTCTTGATTTGAAAGTGGGTGGAGCAGAGAGAGAAAGACAATTCTGCCAGGGTCCCACCTAGCATGTCTCTTCTAAGTCAAGAAGTGGGAAGTTAGGCCAGGCGCGGTGGCTCACGCCTGTAATCCTAGCACTCTGGGAGGCCAAGGCGGGAGGATTGTTCAAGGTCAGGAGTTCAAAACCAGCCTGAGGAAGAGCAAGACCCCATCTCTACTAATAATAGAAAGAAATTAATTGGCCAACTAAAAATATATAGAAAAAATTAGTCGGGCATGGTGAGGCATGGTGGCGCATGCCTGTAGTCCCAGCTACTTGGGAGGCTGAGGCAGAAGGATTGCTTGAGCCCAGGAGTTTGAGGTTGCTGTGAGCTAGGCTGATGCCATGGCACTCACGCTAGCCTGGTCAAGAGAGTGAGACTGTCTCAAAAACAAAAACAAAACAAACAAAAAAAAAGAAGTGGGAAGTTAAAGACCAGAGGGA
>CAUYRT010042676.1:0-28937 GCA_963574885.1 Lepilemur ruficaudatus | reverse complement strand
CCACAAAAGCTGAGGTGTCTGCGTGTTCTTTCACATAATTGATACGGTATCACCTTTTATAGGAATAATAGAAAATAAAAACATCTGATGTCTGGGTTTTCTCCCTGCTTCCAAATTTGTAGACTCCCAGGACAAGATTTTTTGCAGCCTTTTAAAGATATGGTTCATGTCTTTTGCATACTTTTCAATGGGATTATTTGGTTTTTTTCTTGCTGATTTGCTTGTGTTCTTTGTAAATTCTAGTTATTAGCTCTTTATCAGATGTATAGCTTGTGAATATTTTTTCTCATTCTTTAGGTTGTCTATTTGTTCATTGATTATTTCCTAAGCTGTAGAAAAGCTTTTTAATTTAATCAAGCCCCATTTATTTATTTTTGTTGCTGCTGTAATTGCCATTGGGGTCTTCTTCATAAATTCTTTGCCTAGGCTGATATCTAGAAGAGTTTTTCCTACTTTTTTTTCTAGAATTCTTATGGTTTCATGCCTTACATTTAAGTCTTTTATCCATCTTAAATTAATTTTGTTGAGTGGTGAGAGACAGGGATTCTGTTTCATTCTTCTGAGAGGCTATCCAATTTCCCCAGCATCATTTATTGAATAGGGATTCCTTTCTCCTGTGTTTATTGTTATCTACTTTGTCAAAGATCAGTTGGCTGTATGTGGATGGTTTTATATCTGGGTTCTCTGTTCTGATTCATTGGTCTATGTCTCTATTTTTGTGCCAGTATCATGCTCTTTGGGTTATCATAGTCTTGTAGTATAGTTTGAAGTCTGTTAATGTGATGTCTACAGATTTATTCTTTTTGCTTAAGATTTCTTTGGCTATTTAGTCTCTTTTCTGATTCCAAATGAAGCATAGAATTATTTTTTCTAGATCTGTGAAATATGATATTGGTATTTTGATGAGGATTGCATTGAATCTGTAAATCACTTTGGGTAGTATGAACATTTGATTTTATTGATTGTTGATTTTATTGATCCATGAGCATGATATGTTTCCTTCTATTTGTTTGTGTCATCTGAGGTTTCTTTCCTCAGTGTTACATAGTTCTCTTTGTAGAGATCTTCTCCTCCTTGGTTAAGTATATTCCCAGGTATTTTATTTTCTTTGTAGCTATTGTGAACTGTTTGAGTCTTTTGTTAGACTCTCAGTTTGATTGTTATTGGTGTACAGAAATGCTGCTGATTTGTGTACATTAATTTTGCAACCTGAAAATTTGTTGAATATATTTATCAATTCCTAGCATCTCTTGGTAGAATCTGTGGAGTTTTCTAGATATAAGATCATATTGTCAGCAAAAAGTGATAGTTGGCCTCCTCTTTCCTGATTTGGATACTCTTTATTTCTTTCTTTTGCCTGATTACTATGACTAGGACTTCCAGCACTATGTTGGATAGAAGTGCTGACAGTGGGCATAAGTGTTCTTAAGTGTTCTCAAGAACTGGAACACTGTCTTGTTCCAGTTCTTAAGGGGAATGCAAAACTTTCTCCCACTCAGTATGATATCAGTTGTGGATTTGTCACATATGGCTTTTATAATTTTGAGATTTGTTCCTTCTAAGCATAGTTTGTTGACAGTTTTTGTCATGAAAGGCTGCACCTATTGAGATGATCATATAGTCTTTCTTTTTGCTTCTGTTTATGTGGTGAATCGCATTTAAAGAATTATGTATGTTGAACCACCCTTGCACCCCTGGCATGAAACCCACTTGGTCATGGTGAATTATTTTTTTGATGTACTACTAAATTCAGTTTGTTAGAATTTTATGGAGGATTTTTGCATCTGTATTCATAAGGGATATTGATCTGTAGTTTTCTTGTTTTTGTTGAGTTCTTTCCTGGCTCTGGTATCAAGGTGATACTGGCTTTGTAGAATGAGTTGGGAAGGATTCCCTCCTTCTTGATGTTATGGAATAATTTCTGCAGTATCAGTATCTCCTCTTCTTTGGTAAAATATGGTTGTTAATCCATGTGGTCCAGGGTCTTTTATGTTGGAAGATTTTTTATTATTGCTTCAATCTTGCTGCTCATTATTTGTCTGGTCAGGAGTTCTATTTCTTCCTGATTGAGTCTTGGGAAGTTGTATGTTTCCAGGTATTTTTCCATTTACTCTACATTTTCTACATTTTCTACATTTCAGTTAAACTAGCAAGAATTCTATTAATTTTGTTTATCTTTTCAAAGAACCAACTTTTAGTTTCATTGTTCCTTTGCTTTTATTTGTTTGTTTTCCATTTCATTCAGTTCTTCTCTGACCTTAGTTATTTCTTTTCTTCTGCCTTTTTTGGGTTTGGTTTGCTCTTCCTTTTCTAGTTCCCTAAAATGTGTCATTAAATTGTTAATTTGTGATCTTTATGTTTTTTTGATGTAGGCATTTAAGACTATGAATTTTCCCCTACAGGTTGTTCTTGCTGAATCTCATAGATTTTGATAGCTTGTGTCTCATTTCTTGTTCAATTCTATAAATATTTTGATTTCCATCTTAATTTCATTATTGACCCAATAATCATTCAGCAGCAGGTTGTTTAATTTCCATGACTTTGTGAAAAATTGGGTATTTCTCTTGGAGTTGATTTCTAGTTTTATTTCACTGTGATCTGAGAAGATATATGGTATTATTTCTATTTTTTTAAATTTCTTGAGGATTACTTTGTGGCCTAAGATATAATTAGTCTTGGAGAATGTTTCATTTGCTAATGAGAAGAATGTATATTCAGTATTTTGAGAGTGAAATGTTCTGTAAATGTCTGCTAGACCCATTTGTTGTAGAGTCCTGTTTCAGTGAAGTGATTCTTTATTTATTTTCTTCATGGACTATCTGTCCAGTTCTGTCAATGGGGTGCTCAAGTCCTCAGCAATTACAATGCTGTCATTTAACTCTTTTCTTAGATCTGATAGAATTTGCTTTGTGAATCTGGGTGCTCCTGCATTAGGTGCATAAATAATTAGGATAGTTATGTTTTATTGTTGTATTGCTCCTTTTACCCTTACATAATGACCGTCTCTGTATTTCTTTACCATTGTCAGTTTAAAGTCAATTTTGTCTGATATGAGAATGGGTACACCTTCTTTCTTTTAATTTCCATTTGTATGGAATATTTTTTTCCATCACTCCTCCTTAAGTCTGTATGAGTCCTTGTGAGTTAGATGTGTTTCCTGGAGACAGCAGATACTTGGATTATATTTTTTTCATCCATTCTGTCAGCCTGTGTCTCTTGAGTGGGGCATTCAGACTGTTCATCTTGATTGATAGGATTGGTATGTAGGATACTATTCTGTTAGTCATGTTGGGTAGTACCTTATTGCTTTGTTTACCCTCTTGTGCTATTGTTTTATATGAGCTCTGAGCTTTAGCTTTTGTGTGGTTTTACGCTGGTGGGTGTCTCTTGTGCTGATCTGTGTATAATGCAGTTCTGAGTGCTTCCTGTAGGGCAGGCCTGATATTGACAAATAGTAAGATAGGAGGAGTAAGGTAAGAGTAAATATAGTATATTTTGTAAATAAGTAATTTGTGTTTCCCGCTGGAATATAAGCTGCACCAGGGCAAAAAATTATTTTGTTTTATTTGTACTTTATCCCAAGCATGACCAACAGTGACTTGCATATAGTAGAGGCGCATTATTTGGGAAATGAATAAATTAATTGGCTAAAGAATGTTTCAAAAGGAAAAGCAGATAAGATAATCTTTGATTAATAGATTACTATTTATATTACTATTCATTTCTAATGAAAAGAAATCAATGAATTTCACCATAGTTCTATAACAGCATGCCATAAATACAATAGCTCATTTGATTTTTGTTCCATAATAAACTAAAACACTTGCCTTTTTTCAAGTTTCTCTTTCTTTATAATTTAAAGAAAAACTCATACGACATTTGGAGTTTACTTTTAAAGAGACTTGCATCAAATTACATCTTGATCGCCTTGTATCCTAAAGTCCTTAAGGGATCAACTGACTAATAACTAAATCAATATCAGATGTTCAGAATCATAAAGAACACATATGTAATTGTGGAATATTACCCACAAATATGTAATATGGTCATTTACTGAAAATGTGTCAGATACTGTGCTAGGTGCTGGTGGAAAAGCAAAATAAGTGTGACATAATCTTCATAACACAAAATATTAAGCTATGCCATTAATATTAAAAAGAAAAAAAACTCACAGTCCATTACACAAAACTGTACTATTGGACAATCAAGAACACTGAATGTCTTGGAGATGATGCAAAATAGTTATTCCTGTAAGCAGTTGCCTCTCAGTCATACTGAGTCTGTTTCCTATAGACATTAAGAAGCTCTTCCTTCTCTGATGTTTCCTCTCCTTGTCCTCCTGAATCTCCCCACACTTTATTCCCTCTGTGTTCCACCAGGTCTCTGAGTTTTCCTCCACTGTGCTTTCACCCTTGTAGTTCATCTTCTAACAAAACGAGGAAAGGGAAAAAGACTTCCCAATCCTGGTGAAAGAGATGAAGGAAAAGTATTCTTCTCAGTCTAGCCTCCATGAAAATAATTTATTTATGACATAAACCAAGCCCTTTACTGTTGAGAATGATTATCGCTGTTACATAATTCCTCTGTTATTATGCTACCAAAATAGTCTTCTCTTTTCTCTGCCTTTTCAAACTAAACAAAGGACAAATAAATAAAATGAACTCTATTATCTTAGTTGTATATGGCCCAGGACCTCAGCAACAGGGCAGATGTTTGCCCTTTCCAAGAAAAGTGAATTGGAGTAACAGAAAATCCCATTTTTCATAATAATATCAACTTTTAGTACTACTAGTATCAACCCTAATAAATGATAAATCAAGCTAAAGTTATTTAGCCCAAACCAAGGCTGACAATATGATGGCATAGGTCAGGAGAGCCATATTGATTGGTCACAGTCCATGGTGGCCCTGATTCTTTGGTGACATGACACAGAAATTGATAAACATTTAAAATATCCCGCATGGTTAATCTCAGGAAAATAATTGTTGAAGGAGATTTTTCTAGGTTCAACAAGAAACAAAAGGTAAAACCAAAATTCGGCCAAATAGGACCAACTTTTTAAATTATTGCTAAAAATTAACTTTGAGTTTAGTATAGATACCTATAAAAGATCTCACTTACTCCATTTCCTGTGGAAAACCCCAAAGCAATTTTGTAGCACTAGGCAACTAACTCACTTGAGTCAGTGAAAAAACATTTAGGCCTATACTTTGTATACATAGAGAAGAAATATAATACATTTGGAAAACAAGATGGATTCTACCTCAGAATAATAAAACTAGTCCTTCTTCAATTATTGAAAGCACTATTTATTCAAAATCTAAATGAATCTTGAAAGTTAATCAATAAAATGTAAAGAGCTTCAACTACACAAATTACTGAACTTCCATAGTAGGCATTCCTCTTTCACAGTTAAGAAAACAAAAGCATCACGTGAGTTTTAATAAAACAAGACTACTTCTAGTTACAAAAAATCCTGTTGTCTTCTGAACTCATAAACCACTTTATCTAAATTTTAGGGATACTTTGCTTATATTTAAGCCTATATGCATATATGGAAGTCACACACACACACACACACACACACACACACATAGTTTCCAATCTACAAACTCAAGAGTCAGGGTATCTTCCTTAAAAAAAAAAAAAATACCTAATTTTATTGTGAAAGGGATACATGGGAAAAAATTAATATGCCTCCACCCCATCTTACCAAATAATAGTAACTCTGTTTCCTCTTTTTCTGGTAAATAATTATTCTTTTCTGGTAAACATGCAGACAATTCAAAGTTCAACTCCCTTTCAGGGTGTCTCTTTCCTTCTCAAGATGACATCTGGGTGTAAGGGGAAGCTGGCCACCCCTCATGTCATTAAGGAAGGGGCCTTTGGTCCTTGTGTTCTACCTCCCCTTTGGTGTCTTATCCCACTAGCCTACAGGGAACAAGCAGCCTCTGTCCTAACAGGTGTCAGCGCTGAAGCAGCTGTAGTCTCCCAGAAAACTTGTCGACCCCCTTGCTGTTCAGGATCCCTCTTCTTGTCTCATTGCAGTTACAATCATCTGAGATTTGGCTGATTCCCATTTAATCTAGGATTAACATGTTCTTCTGCATTCCCCAACTGGAGATATGTGGGGATGTTTCAAATCCCTTCCACCACACATGGAAAGAGGGAGACTCATGACAGTTATCTCAGGCTCCTCTTTGCCTAAACATCCAACGCAGCCATTTCTGTTCTATGACGAGCAGGTAGTTCAGACACTATATTCAGACTTGCAGTTCAGTAACGCCCAACACCAGGAGCACAACCAAGATGGAATGTAATTTGGCTAATACCCTCTAGAATTGTGTTGTGCTCACAGGTATTTGGTGACTCATTATCACAGTCTTCCTCCCAGAGTTTCTAAGAGGAAAGGAAGCATAAAACCCTACAGCTTTTGGCTTCTATCTTGATTATATTTTGTTTTCATCTTTCATCTTTCCAAAACCACCTTCTAGGGCCAAAGAGAGTGATTGCAGTAAGACTTTGAGCCACCTGGGTAATATCATTCTGCCCCCACCCAACAGTTCTTTAATATGTCTGCTTGATAAACCCCTATAACAAAAAAGGTTTTTCACTGCTACTTAATTTATACCTTCTCTTACATCATGACTTGTCATCTCCATGTTATAGTTTATAACATGACACTAAGATATCCAAGTTTTTCTCCTGCTATATAAGAGCACACTTTTGAAACTTAGAATGCCATTTTATTTCTCAATAAAGCTTTGTTTTTAATATTCTTGTCTCCATAACATAACAAAATCACTTTTGCAACTTAGGTCTGAATAATGACTTCTGTGTTTTCTCTGAATGGGCTATGTGTTCCAGGGATAGTGGAATCACAGGCAAAAAATTGATGAGGTATGAAAAATAAGGTAAATATTTTTTAAGTAATATATATGTATTTTTTTAAATATCCATTTTATTGGACCTTAAACTTCTTAAGGATAGTGTCCATGATTAATTTATTTTGCTTTACCCAAATAAGTCCCTCAATGAGCATTTGATTAAGCCTTAGAACTAAAGAAACATGTTTTTTCTTAATCAAGTCCAGACTCCAACCTTAATAAAGACTGAGTATAAAAAGAAGTTGCTTCTTAGTTAAATGCTATGGTGCCTTATGGTGTATACCAATAAGAAAAGTATTTGGATGAAAAAGGCTAGAGAGAGAAACTTTATGTGAAATCCAAAAGAACAGAAGACCCTATCTGATGGTTCATTTTATGTTAACTTGCTTGAGCTAACGGATTCCCAAATAGCTGGAGAAACATGATTTCAGGGTGTCTGTGAGGGTGTTTCCAGAGAGATTTGCATTTGAATCAATAGACTAAGTAAAGAAGATCTGCCTTCACTAATGTGAGTTAGCATCATTTAATCCATTGAGAGCATGAATAGTACAAAAAGGTAAAGAAAGGATGAACTCTCTCTCTTCTTAAGCTGGAACATCCATCTTCTCTTTCCCTCAGACATCAGAGCTTCCAGTTCTTCAGATGCCAGGGCTTATACTAACAGTACACTAGTTTTCAGGCCTTTGAACATAAATTGAATTATACCACCTTTTCTGATTCTCCTGCTTGCAGACAGCAGATTATGGAACTTCTCAGTCTCTAATCATGTGAATCAATCTCATAATAAGCCCCCTCTCATATATCTATATATATCCTATTGGGTCTGCTTCTCTAAAGAACTTTGACTAGTACACACTCTTATACCTAAGACTTGCTGATTTCAGGCAAGCAAAACTGAAAAATGAACAGAATTCAAAAATACAGCTACTCGTTCTTTCTCTAATCTTGATAGATCTCCAAGCGAACTAGGCTTTTGCCGAAGAGATACACTCACAACATGGCTAACAGGAGTTCCCTTTTCTTTTCATGAAACATACCAAGGCTCTTTTTGCTTTAGAAGGTTTGTACTTGTAAGTTTTTGCAAGTAGTTTACTGCTACTTATCCTACAGGACTTCTCTCAAATGGTACCTACTCCCAAATCCTTCCCTGAATACCTGATGCATTATAATCCTACCCCATCAATCTGTCACATCACCCATCTTGATGTTTTGCACATCTACTAGTTTTTCATGTACTAGTTACTTATTTGCTGTGTCAACCCTCCCCCAACCCCTATACATATTTACTAGCCAGGAGACCACGACAATTTAATATATCTGTCACTAATTGTTTCATTCTGCAAAATGTGATAATAATAGTATCTATTTCAGACAGTTTTTAGGAATGCTTAAATGAGATAATATGTGTAGTATAATTAGGACAATATCTGGCACATAGTAAACTTGAAAAATATTAGCTATTGGTACATGAAAGAATGAACAGATAAACAAACAACTATTGAGCTTATCTTCCAAAACAATATGTAATAAATATTGTATAAAATCTTTTTATCTCAAATAGATTTCTTTTTTTATATCTCAGCTTCCAGTCTAGCCTACTCAAAATAATTTTTTAAAAAGGCAAAACTAGTCTATCAGACGTCAAGCTTTACTATAAGGCTCAGTAACCAAAACAGTATGATACTGACACAAGAACAGAGATATAGACCTTTGGAACAGAACTGAGAACGCATATATAAAACCATCCTCACATTGTCACCTAATCTTTGACAAATAGACAAAAATATGCACTGGAGAAAAGAAACTCTATTCAATAAATGGTGCTGGGAAAACTGGATAACCATATGCAGAAGATTGAAACTGGATCCCCACCTTTCACCTTTCACACAAATCAACTCAAGATGGATAACAGACTTAAACCTAAGGCATGAAATCTCAAGAATTCTAGAAGAAAATATTGGGAAAACTCTTATAGACACTGGACAAGGCAAATAATTTATGAAGAAGACCCCCAAGGCAATCACAGCAGCAACAAAAATAAATAAATGAGACCCGATCAAATTAGAAAGCTTCTGCACAGCCAAGGAAACTATCATTAGAGTGACAACATAGAGAATGGGAGAAAATATCTGAGTTCTACACATCTGATAAAGGGCTGATAACAAGAATCTACATAGAAATTAAGAAAATTAACAGGAAAAAATCAAACAGCCCTATCAAAAAGTGGGCAAAGGACATGAACAGTAACTTTTCAAAAGAAGACAGAATAATGGCCAGCAAACATAAAAAAGTGCTCAACATCTCTAATCATCAGGGAAATGCAAATCAAAACCACAATGAGATATCACCAAACCCCAGTGAAAATGGCTTTTATCAAAAACTGCCAAAACAGCAAATGCTGGCATGGATGTGGAGAGACAGGAACACTCTTACACTATAGGTGGGACTGCAAATTAGTACAGCCCCTGTGGAAAGCAATTTGGAGATATCTCAAAGAACTGAAAATACAAATACCATTTGATCCAGCAATCCCACTACTTTATTTTATTCTAAAATAAAGACATCTGCACTCAAATGTTTAAGGCAGCACAATTCACAATTGTAAAGCTGTGGAAACTACGCAAGTGCCCATCAATACATGAGTAGATTAATAAAATATGGTATATGTATACCATGGAATACTACTCAACCACAAAAAATAACGGCAAACTAGCACCTCTTATATTATCCTGGATAGAGCTGGAGTCCATCCTTCAAAATGAAGTATCACAAGTATGGAAAAACAAGCAAGCACATGTATTCACCATCAAATTGGTACTAACTGAGCAACACTAAGGTGCTCATGTGAAAGTACTATTCATCGAGTGCCAGTCAGGTGGGAGGGGGTAGCAGGGATGGGTAAACTCACAACTAAGGGGTGCAGAGCATACTATATGGGGGAAGGACACACTTGTAGCTTTGGCTTGGATGAGGTAGAGGCATTACATGCAACCAAAATGTTTGGGCCCCCATAATATTTTGAAACTAAAATAAACAAATAAATAAAAATAAAATAAATAAATAAATAATAAGGCACAACTGCAGTTATTCTTTTTCTGCAATTAAAAGGAATTTCCCTCTGCAAAGCACAGGGCTTGAGACCCAATTCTTCACCCATCCCCTGTCCAACCCCCATACCTTTGCTGGCTTCAAATGTTAATGGCTCTGCTAATGACCATATATGTTATCCTCCTCACAGGGCTTTCTAGGAATAATGTGTTAATGACAAGTTGGCTCACTGGATGGGAATTACAGTACTTGTTTCAAGAGACTCTGTGATGAAGCAAGTCTTAGTGGGACTAGAGGGCCTTGGCTGCCCCTCAACTATAGCCTATAGATACCTGCTTATAAAGTTGATACAGACTAAACTACCTGGAAAATGTGAAAACAATTCATGGTAAACTGAAATGTTTATCTAAAACTCAACACAAGTCCTGTGCTATAGTCTCAACACAATGTTCTAAAAACAGATTTTTCACTGAGATTATTAAGAAAATCATTTTAAAATAAAATTAAAATAATTGGTTTGGCACAATTTAGTACATCCTGATGACTTGGTGAAGAAAAATATTATATATTTGTAATAGTAAATAGAGACGAAACTATAGAGAATCATTTACAAAACAGATTTATAATCCTGAATCTGTTCAATCAAACCAAGATCACAGAGACATCAATATTGTTCTAAAACCTAGAATTCAGAAATTTTGGAACTTAAATCAGAAAAAAAAAATGGTGCTTAAAATTGTGATGAAAGAACATCTTTTGCTAGAAACAACAAAATATAACAATAAAGAATAATTTCTCCTTTCAGCAGTAGCTGCCAATGGACAGAACAAAGTTGAACAAGGCAAATGTTCTGAATTAAAGTATAAAGTATAAAATGCAGGGTTTTATTCACCAATTATGTAAAGTTAAATTAATTTATTCTAAACTCCAAAACCTTACATGCTTTTACTTAACCTAAGTCATTTTAAAAATCTAGAATAAAATGTCACTTAATGTTATTGATGAGATCATATATCTGAATATTACTTTAGCTCGTCTCCTGAAACTCACCAAGGTGATCACTTTTCTCCTTTTTTCCATTCTCATTCAACAATGCAGTATTTATTCTTCATATTAAAAATAATGCCCTCTAGGGGCAGTGGAACTTGGTGTCATGTGAGCATATACACCTAGCTAAAGGGAGAGTATCCTATATGAGGAAAATGAGCCACTTCTGCTCTTCCCCAGCTTGTATTCTTAGTTGCCTTCAAACCCAAATCAGGTTAAATTAAAAACAGGAAAGTCTATATATGCTCAGATTCGATTAAAAATAGAAAGGCCTATATATGCGGGTTCTTCCCCTCTCCTGACCAACACCAAAAATACCTGTATGGATCACGTATCTCAATTACAAAATTAAATATGTTCCAGAATATTTTGGTAGTCCTGGGTATTTAGTAATCCTCTATAGTTTTGGGCACAGTATTTGGACAAAGCTTATTTTTTAGAAAACTTCAGTTGTTTAGTAGCTATAATTTCAGAACTTCTATAGACTTTGATTTTTTATAATTCCTTTTCTAACATTTCCATTATTTCATATATGCTTCTTGCAATGTACATGTATTGTTCCTGTCTCCCCATGACCCATCCTTTTTCTTCTGGAAGTGTACCATAATGTTGCCTAGAAAGCCAACTTCCTTCACTTTCAATTCTTGTGATTTAGTGAATGCTGATCCTACTTCTGATTCAAGCATAGACACAGCAACTATGACAAAGTACTGTATCCTACTGACAACACAAATTGGTTTGGGAAAGGGTCTATAATGCAGACATTTATGAATAGCATATTCTGTCTGTCTGGCCAGAGTGTTTGAGTCAATGATGAGCACCCAACCTGAACAAGCAAGGAGGTTCAACTCCATAACTTTGGGTAGGTGTATTGGAATGAAGATTCTCTTTCCACTGGACGCGGGTGAGTGTCAAAGGAAAAAGAAAGAAATCTTGATTTTCTCAGACCCAGCTTACCTTCTGTGGGAAGAGCTGTCTGAGTAAGAAGCCAACACAGAGGAAACCATAGCCAAGAGATAAAGAAAGTCTGAATTCTGATGACATTATTTGAGAGCCTGTATCTAGCTATGCCTCAAGACAACCAAATTTTCAGTTACAGATACAAGCTAGTATTTCTTTTCTCTGCAGCCTATTTCAATTGGGTTTTATAGCACCTGAAACTTAAAGATTTCTCTCAATATATAGCTCCATTGTTTCTCCAGAATGTCAGAATCAAATGTCATAATATTCAAGCAGAAAAAAACAAAGACCACTGAATTATTTCAACAGAAAGTAGATTGGAACCTGTTAATCCAGAGATTACTCAGGAAAGTACATTAACCTAGTGTGCCATGGCTCAGAAAGAAGGCTATTACAATCTTTCTGGGTATTATGACATACATTAGTGACATTAATATAATTAAATAAGTGGTCCGATATGATTTAGTCATGCACCTGTTCTTCCAAGATAGGCTCCCTATAAAGTGAACCCAAATAATTCAGCAAGTTTCAATTGAGCATTGCAATAATTTCCAGATTTAAAAAATGCACAGTTTAGTCAACTCATAATTTAGTTATGTTTTCAAATCTTTGTTCATTCATTCATTCATTCATTTCAGAAATATTTGTTGGGTACCAAATCTACACCAGTCACTTTACTACTTGCTGAGGACGCAATATCTACATAGACTAATAAGGACTTATTTTTGTCTCTTGACCCCAATGGGTTATTTTAGCATTCATTGGTACTTACTTTACAAGATGAATAAGAGAGGGAGGAAAAGATGAGACTCTTTTCAGTTAAATGTCATCACTTGTAAATGATTTTCTGGTGGCTGAGTGGGAAAGTACTTTTAAATGAATGAACAAGGTGAAATTTGGAGATTATTTGTCATTTCCATTTTCCTCTAATTTCCTTCTCATCCATTCTAATAAATCATTGATAATTGGCCATATTCCAAGTGAATAGATTTGTCAGAAAGCCCAAGTTACCATGTTCATTGTAAGTATTTCAAAAATTGTCACCTTTCAAATATTTTTGTCTACACAGGAATTGGAAAGTGGACAACTTACAAAATTATCTGCATAATTCAAGTCAACTGTCCTAATTATTGATGCAGAGTGAGGTTTTTGATGATCATAACATCATAACAAGTTTTACTTTGGGAAATTCAATAAGATTAAGCAGGTTTTGAAGATTATATTATAAACCATGGTTCCAGAAATCCAAAATTTGAATCTTTATAACTTCACCCCCAACCATTTGAAGGAGGGAGTTATTTAGTGCTAATAGTTGCAATCATTATGCTTTAAAAGCACCGAGAAAATGTTGTAAACAAAGCAGGAAAATATTTTTGGTGTGTAGCATAAACACGCAAACAATTATCTTAAAATGTAATCTTCATGTGACTTATTAAAGTAGATTACATTTTAATGTGCATTGCAATTTGCACATTATAGAGAGCACTCTATATGCAGCGTTAACTGTGTGACCAGCCTGACAACCTGCACAACTGAAGATATAAAAAAAGAAAAAAACCCTCTGCTATCTTTCTCTAAATGGATGTATTTGGTGTTGATAGTCAGATACAGTTTTCACCTTTATCCCAGCTTGTTTCTGACCCAGTGGGTTAGTGTTAATCACCACTGTAGGCACCAATAATTTCCCCATATGTGGAATTTGATAAGTTAGAGCACCCACTTCAATTCAAGAAGATTCCAGCTGACTATCCAGTTATCGCTATGGACAGCTTCAAGCACATCCATGGCTGGCCTTGTATTCTTAGCTTTATCAAGCGCTTTGCACTTTTTGTCTTTTATCTCTTAATTGAGACCTGACTGCAAAAAATGCCTATCTCTTCAACTGGGTTGCATTAAGTATTAACTTTAACTGCTTTGGGTACTTGAGGTACAGAAGAGGGAAAAAAAAAAAAAGCCTTAAGAAGCTGTGTAGAGTGGAAAATCTTCCCAAATCTCTATTTATAAATTGTGTAAATGCTATAGCATTTTTTAAAAAATAAATAAATCTTTATCTCTTTTCCAGATTAAGAAAAGTGTTTATATTACCAACTGGAGGAAAGTTTATGAACCCTCCATCATATTTGGCAATAATAATAATCCTACAATTCTGGCCAAAAGAGATAATATTTAGGAAAAGTAAATAATTCAGTAACAATAGATGAGAAAGAACTTTGTATTTTATGTCTCTGGAATGTCTATGGACTGGCTCTTTTCTAAACGGTATGAAAATAGGCTTTTATTTAAACAGAGAGTACACAAATCCAAGGATTCAGGAGCACTTATAGAGGTTCTAAGTCTTGCAATTTTGTTTTCTAAATATTCCCCATTTCTACGTATCACCCAATTTGCACTATTTTGCCAACTCATTAAGAGCTCTGTCTGTGCCTTTCTTATCTTTTTAACTAGTTTCCTGCATATAGTAAATATTCAACTTATGCTCATTGAATTGAATGGCACTCACTTGGGGTCTTGCCCAGCATTTATGAAATCTTCCTGTGACTCCCTAACACGTTCATCTGTGAGAGATGCCAAAGTCAGCTACAGCTGTGACACCTATAATAGGTTTCCTTCCATAGTAATACAGAAATAATACTTGAAAAATATACATCATGAACAAAACGATAGCTTTAGGCAGCAACACTGAAAAACCAAAACCTTAGAAAAAAAAGTAATTTGATAGGAAGGGGCTTGAACACCACTAATTGAAATGGTGCTGTTCAATTTTTACCCCAACACCTAAAAATGGAGAATAAATGCATGATATTGGTGTTTAGATAGACCTCCAGTCAAAACATATTCAACTGAATCTGAATCTAGACAAGAAACATCTCCCTAAGAATCAGATTAAAGAAGTAGCTCATGAACATCATGACAGGCAAAGCCCACACCTTGTGTGGCTCAGAGCACCATAGGATGAACTAATTTAATGTTTCACTCACTCACTCGTTTATTTCGTGAGGACTTTCTATATGGAGCACCAGGGTAATAAATTAACATGCTGTCTATGCTGTTCACTAGGCATACTTGGCAGAGAATACTGCTTATATTTAAAATTGAGAATCATTAAAATTTGAAACGAGGGAATTTTATGAATAGTGTTAATTGACAGCAAATAACACAACCTATTCATCACCTATACCACCTACAATGGAATCTGGTATTTTCCTTCAAGATTCCTAAGTTGCTCATTGGTCAGATGCATTCATCTTCCATTCTACCCACCCACACCAAGCTCTGATCTCTGCAAGAATTACAGTGTGGCATCACTAACATTCACTAGTAAAACCCACTTATGAGGATCAATACTATAATACTATTAATAATGGTTTAAGACTCTGTTTTCTGCAGACATGGAGAATATGTGAAAAGAAGTATATTTTTCTTTTTGCTTTTAACTTCAAATTCTAAAAATTCCCTCCCCACCTAAAAGGAAAGACAAAATACTCTCATTTTACTGTTTTCTTATAGGCTCATAAAATTTTAGCTTTGTGTTACTTTTTCAAAGACTCTATTAAACTTGATACATGAGACGAGTAGGCTGCCACAAACTCATAAAAATCTTTTCAAAGAATTGCTCCCTCACAGTGGAAATTGAATGGCAATTTCTAAGAATCAAGCTAATGGCTTAAACTATAGAAAATGTGAAGCCTGCTAACAGATAATTTAGGATTTCCCCTCTACCCCACCACCACTGGAGAGAATGAACATGAGCTTGAATAAAATTGCACCAAGATCTTATTAGTCTTCTGTCTGTAAAAGCTCAATTTTCCTAAGCAATGGGCTGTGGTACACATACCACATTAAAATCTCTGCTTAAAATTTTCTCCATATTTTGGAGCTAAAAGTTCTGCACCTTTTGACTATGAGGACACTTGTATTATTGTCAGTTTCAAGAGTTAAATATTCCATCAGGAATTTGTTACCACACAGTGGTACATAATGCCTGAAAAACTCCTGCACCAATATTGCTCTCAAATTGGCAGCAAGTGAACAAGGGACATGAAGGATGCTTCAGCACAGTAACCTATCCTTCCTTCTCTCCTGGGAGCCACTTGGCCAGCTTTCATCCTCATAATTATAATAAATTTGACATTTCATAGATAATATTGATTTCTGTATTTTAGCATTTCACCATAGGTGACAGTCTAGCGTCAAGAATGAAATTTCTATTGATCTCCTGCGCATTAATCTCTCATGTGTATGTGATCATTTTTATAAGACCTTTTACTGCACATAAATCAATATTTCATATTTCCAGCTATGCCAGAGGAGATGTCATATTTGTAAACTGTGAGTTGACACCTGCAATTCCTTCCTGTTCAGCTTCAACTGTTCAGTAACAGTCGATTCAGGGTTGGGAAAGGATCAAGCTAGAGAAACAAGGTAGATTAAAGGCATGAATGTAGACTAGAGTAATTAGCTTAATGAACAAAGAAGCCAAGTAAGTGAAATAATGTTTCTATAAAAATTTCTTCTGTGGACATAAGCATTTGTAAAACAGGATGGCTTTCCATGCTTGCTAGGAAGCTGATACTAGATTTAAATGTCTGTATTAATAAGGAACATTGAAATACTTTTGAATAATTGAGTAAAAAAACTATCAAATCTGTTGAATAAGAAAGTCACCATAATTTCAAGAATGTTTAACATTCAAGTATATGATCTTACTCACAACTCCAATAGGGTAAAAATACAGCTTAAATAATTTTCAGAACTGTGATATGTTTCCTAATTTGGCAAGCAATTTACAAAGTAAGTAAATTTTCATATCATCATATTTAATAATTTTCATATTTCAACAAGAAAATTCCAGATTATATATGAATATCTTGATTAATCAGAATAGTATTATGAACAGAATGTGAGTTCTTTGTATAAACTTTAATGCAGAATAAAAACTATCAAATGTTTTTAACAAATAAATTCTTCACTCTAAAGAGATACTACTCTTATAGGTATTTAGGGATCTACTGAAGTATTCATTTTGCCAATTTCAGTCGCATGTAAAAAATGCATTTGTACATAATCTTGCTGGACTTGTCTGTGCTCTATTATTTTCAAAACTCTTTCCTACCTATTAAATAATTGGAGTTTATCCAAGATGTGTTTTAAGAGCTTTTGAGATAAAGCAAATCACTGGACACAAGCTGATCTATGTGGATGTTTGTGCTTCTATCTATACATTTTCCCTGACTATTCTTGTACTTTCTGATACAGGTCATTAAATGCAAAAGTCAATTTGGATGTGGTCTAATATAACTGAAAAAGTATTGAGAATATAATGCTATTTTGTGTAGCATTAACATTTATTCTTTACAAAATTGCTAGGCCACATATTTAGAGAAGTTTAGAATGTGTGATAAACATTTTCAGAATCTGACAAAGACGCTTTTAATTCAATAAAGTGTTTGCTGGCTTAAAAAGAACGACTTTTTCCCAGATAAAAGCAGACTTGGAAATGTCCACCTTCTGGCAATTTCCTATAGTCACTATTGACACTCTATTATTTCAAATTATATGTCGTTTCACTAGAAGGAAATGCTGCTCTTGCTTATTTTTTAAAGGCCAATCCTTTTTGCTGGTTTCTGAAACATGTTCATGGCCATAAAATATGTCAGCAAATGACTGTTTTAACGTGATGACAGGCACATTATTGGAGTGTGACTGACCAGTGTAAGAGTGACTATATTTCAACAGTTGTGTCAGTTTTTGACTGAAGGAGTACAATTAAAAAAAAAAACTAGACTGAATAGTAGGGTATTACTAAAGAAAAGTCAGCAGGTGAAATATATCTTTACAAATACTTCGGTTTTCTCAAGTGTCACAGGAATTAGTAGTGAAAATTTATTTTGTTTGAGAGCAAATTGACATTACAAAGAGCTGGGCTATGTGCACTCAAAACTTTAGAACTTTTACTTTTAATCTGGAAGTTGGCTGCGCCTGGCACTCTCATTTTGACATAATTAACTCTCATCGTACATTTTAGCATTTTATTGCCTTCAGGTGAAAACTTCTGATCCCTGAAACGCCAAAACTGAAATGACAACTATATTCTTTGCTAATATCTCTTCCTTAAGCTAAATAAAAAACTAGAGATGTATTCTCTTAGGAGAAAGCTATTCCTCTAATTTAGTGAGTAGAAACAAGTAGCTATAATAGGGTATATGAAGTAATGCTCCCAAAATTATGGAGGGTATTTTTAAAACAGTGTTTTAATTTGCACTTGATAATTTTGCTATTTCTTTGAGTCACTTTCCCTCCTCACACTTGTTATTTGCTTTCTGTGTTGCAGGATCCATAGAGATTTCTCCCAGACACAAAACATCCTTACACATGCTTTCACGCTTCCCCCCTTTATTGCCTGGTTATAATATTTACTGTTCGTGATCAGGCTGGTTTGTATATATACTTGGTTCCTATGATCTCCATGGATATGTTTTGCCATTACACTTAACTATACTATTATTTTAAGTATTTATATGTTTTTCTTTTCCACAAGTTATCCTTTTTCCTGTCTATATTTCCAAGGCACACAGTCTGTTTTTATTAACTATTAGCCAAATAAGTAAATCTTTATGAAATGAATGAATGAATAACACTGACATATTTAAAACATGCTATTTTAAAATAAGAGAGGTTGCTAATTCAATGATGTGGCATATACAAAATAATTGGCCCTTTTATTTTAAAAATACTTTAATGCTTTTTTTGATATCAAAAGGTACTTAGCATCCAGTAGGAACCCAGAAAATAATCCAGACAATGTAGTGTAAGAAAGTTTTTAAGTCTTAGCCCATATATAGATAATATTTTTAATTTATAGGTGCTCCATAAGTTCACTGTTTTAAAAACATACATGCTATTGGTGCTTTAACATGGGAAAAAATAAGGATTCTGATGATTACAGTCATAGTATATTTCCAATATCTTATAATTCTAGAATAACAACATATTTTTCCTAGATAGAGTATGAAAAATATCGCTTTTCTTTATATTAACTTCTAAATATAGATATTGACTGAACACTATACACTTTTAGAGAAAATTTGGCTTAATATTTGAAACAAGTGTTCCATTATTTAAAATTTTACAATTTATAAATCAAAATTCCAAGTTCCAACTCAAAGATCTGAGAAGAAAATGCATAGATTATTCGAAATCAGGTAAAAATCTCACAGTAAAATTTAGAAATGTCTAGAAAGTAAACATTAATCATAGAATTTTTTAGCTGGAATCATTTTGATTATTTAGAACCAATTAGTCACTTCTGTATAAATTATACATTTAGAGTAATTGGCAATAAAACAAAAGACCCAATTTTTAAAATAAATTTGTTGTCCTAAACTTGAGAGACTGGTGTCAACTTTTCCCATAAACCAATTTGTTATAATCTCTACCACTCAAGAGAAATTATCTGTTTAATAATGACATGAATATTGAGAGAAAAAATACTTTCCAACATGAAATTAGGAAGAATGAAATTATTTTTATGATAGGCTTCATAATATATGAAAACAACTAAAGCATTTCAAAATATATCATTTAGAATAACAGAAAGAGGGTTAACTGCTCAAACCGCAATGAAATTCAAGAAGTCAATGTGCTGCCAAAATCAAAATTCCTGGGATTAATATTTCATGATCTAATACCTGAAATTTCTTCATTCATATAAAAAGGAGTTTATTGAACAACAGTTTGAAATATATATATACATATATGTGTGCTGTGAAAATATTTTTACTAAAGGATTTTTATGGGCTATATTAGCCTGACGTATCATCCGTTATTAAGTAATCAATATTAATCATATATATTAAGGAAAACATTAGGTTCAGATTTCCATGGGATTATTAATCTAAAATCAAAATGTTGAGGCACGTTAGTATCAAAAGGAATTTATTAAAGAGATAAATATATAAATTAAGGGGTTCAATGCATATTTTTTTTGTTGTTTTTACCAAGAATCATACAGAAAATTTTATAGTACATAAAAAATGAGAAAAAGGAAATGATTCAGTTGCTTCTTCAAAGCTAAACTTATAGATAAAAGAAAGGACACTTATTTTTATTACAATCAGAGCACAATGTGGAATATTTTTGTTCATGTCTTACTCATAGAATCTTTTTAAAAATTCTTGCATTGATACTAGTCTCCCAAAATTCAAAAGTTAAAAAGAAAACTAATGAACATGGAGGATTTACCCAAGTAAGGGCTGAGCTTAAAAAATGATTTTAGACGCTTAGTAAAGAAATTAGAGACAAAATTCCCATATTATATAATTCCACTCATATGAAATGTCGAGAAAAGGCAGATCTATAGATACAGGGAGTAGATTAGTGGGTCCCTGTATTTGGGGATGGAATTAGGGGTCTCAATAGGGGGAAGGAAATGTTCTTAAACTGATTTGTGTGAATAGCTGTACAACTTGGTAAATTTACTAATAATCATTTAATTGTACACTTAAAATGGATTAATTGCATGGTATGTAAATTATACTTCAATAAAGTTGTTTTTTTAAAAAAAATTTAAAAAGCAGTTTGCATAGAAATCTGACAGAAGGCACAAACAACAGGTAGTATGGTAAGTGTTCTTCCTAATTGCAGGGAAACCTTTTCTCTTGGGCAAACCACTCTGAAATTTCGTTAAATGTCTTTCATGTGAACATGCTTGGGACAACAGAATTTAGAGCTGTCAGATGCATAAAACAAAATCTACAATCTACTAGATATAAGAAAAGAAATAAACAGCAATATCACAATGGTTGGAGACTTCAATACTCCACTGACAGAACTAGACAGATTATTGAGGCACAAAATTAACAGTGAAACACTGCACTTAAAGGAAATCTAGAACAAATTGATTTAACAGAGATTTACAGAACATTATACCCCAAAACTGTATAATATGCTCATCAGCACATAGGATATTTTGCAAGATACATCGTATGTTAGGCCACAAAACAAGTCTCAGCAAATTTAGAAAAATCAAAATGATACCATATGTTTTCTCACACAATGGATTAAAACTAGAGATCAATTCCAATAGGGACTCTCAAAACTATACAAATACATGGAAATTAGACAAGCTGCTGCTCAATGATGCTTGGATCAATGATGAAATCAAGATAGAAATAAATTTTTTTAAAAAAATTAAATGACAAAGATGACACAAGCTTCTAAAATCTCTGGGATACAGAAAAAGCAGTGCTAAGAGGGAAGATCATAATATTAAATGCTTATATCAAAAAGACACAAAGCCCCTACTTTGAGATGGCCCACCTTTTCAGGACAAACCAATTTATGCCTTCTATGTATTGATTTATGACTTTACCTATAACCCCTGTCTCCCTGAAATGTATAACACCAAACTGTTACCCAACTATAGCGAGTCCCCTTGCTCAAGGCTTCCTGGGTGTGGCTCCAGATGATAGTTCTCAAATTTGGCTCAGAATAAATTTCTTTAAAATTATTTTACAGAGTTTGGCTTCTTTTCCATTGACAAGATCTGAGAAGTTGGAGGCTGGTATGGGGGTGAGGGATTAAAAATTTACCTATCAGGTACAATGTACACTATTCTAGCAATGGACATACTAAAATCCCTGACTTCAGCATTATACATTTCATCTATGTAACAAAAAAAACACTTACGTTTCCTATATCTATTGAAATAAAAAAGTAAAATTAACCTTGAATACACTAAGACACAAAAAGGTAAAACAAAAATAAATATATAATCACAAATTTTTCATCAAAGTAAACCTGATGGCTTTGGTTCTAAACTCTGCTAAACATTTAAAGAATTAAAACCAATTGTTCTTAAGCTCTCCAAAAATTAAAGAGGAAGAAACTTGTTTGAACTCATTTCACAATGATAGTATTACCCTGATATCAAAGCCAGAGAAGGACAGTACAAGAAAAGAAAAACTACAGACCAAAATCCTTGGTGAACTTAGATGCAAAAATCCTTAACAAAGTACAATGAAACTAAATTCAACAGCATGTTACAATGGTCATACAAAATAACCAAGCAGATTTTATCCTTGTGATGCAAGGATGGTTCAACATACACGAATCAATAAATGTAATAGATCACATTAATAGAATGAAGGATGAAAATCATTTGATTGTTTCGCTAGATGATGAAAAAGTATTCAACAAAATATATCATTTCATGATAAAAAGCTATCAACAAATTAGATACAGAAGGAATGTATATCAATACAATAAAGGCCATATATAACAAGCCCACAGCAACTGTCTTACTAAACAGTGAAAGTCTGAAAGATTTTCCTCTAAAAGTAGAGTTTTTGTATAAGAACAAAGTTAAGTAGTTATCAGCTTAAAATAGATTGCCATAACTATAAGATGTTTTCTGTAAGTGTCTGGTAACTTCAAAGAACACATCTAGAGATGGCACACAAAAGAAAATGAGAAAGGAATCAAAACATGTATTTTATTGGAACAAAATATCAACAAAACACAAAACAAGGCATCAAGAGAAGAAAACAGAAACCAAGTTGCTACATAAAGAAAGAAAACCATTAACAAAATGGAAGTTGTAAGTCATTCGGTATTAGCAATTTCTTAAATGTAAATGTGTTAAACTCTCCAATCAAATGATATAGAATGGATGAATGGCAAAGAATAAAACAATATCCAACCGTATGCTGTTTATAAGATATTTACTTTAGATTTAAAGATACACACAGACTGAAAGTAAAATATTGGAAAAAGATGTTCCACACAATTGGTAGCCAAAAGATAGCATGGGTTGCTACACTTACTAGACAAAAATACTTTAAGTCAAAACTTCCACAATAAATAAAAAAATGACATTATATAATGATAAAAGGATCAATTCTCTGGAAGGCTATAACAATTATAAATATATATGTACCTAACATCAGAGAACCCAAATATATAAAGTAAACCTTGTTACAATTGAAAGGAAGAATAGACAGTAAAACAATAATATTAAGGTATTTCAAATGCCAATTTCAATAATGGATAGAATGAGCAGATATAAGATCAATAAGGAAACAAAGGATTTGAATAACACTATAGGCTAATTGAACCTAACAAATATATATAGAACATTCCCTCCAATAGCAGCAGAATATATATTTATCTCAAGTGCACAAAGAATGTCTTCCAGAATAGATTACATGGTAGAACACAAAATAAATATTAACAAGTTAAAAAGATTTAAATCCTAACAATTATATTTTCTAACCATAATGAAATAAAATCAAAAATCAATAGTGAAAAACTAGATAATTCATAAAATGTGGAAATTAATAAACACACTTTTGAGCAACCAATGTGTCAAAGATGACGTCACAAGATAAATTAGAAAACATCTTGAGACTGAAGAAAACAAAAATCCAGCATACCCAAACTTATGGGATTCAGAAAAAGCAGTAGTAAGATGAAGGTAAATAGCAATAAATGCCTTCATTAAAAAAAGAAGAAAGATCTCAATTAACAACCTAACTCTACACCTCAATAAGCTAGTAAAACAAGAAGTTAAATCAAAGTTAGCAGAAGCAAGGAAATAATAAAGATTAGCACAGAAATAATGAAATAGAAAATAGAAAAACAATAGAAAATGAACTAAGAGTTGTTTTGTTAAAAAGATAAAGAAATTTTCAAACACTTAGCTAGGATAAGAAAAAAACCCAGAAATATTAAATAACCAAAATTATGAATTAAAGATAATGCATTACAACAGATGCCACAGGGGGAAGAAAGATAACAGGAGATTACTATGAACAGTCATATACATAAACAAGTTGGATATCCTGGAAGAAATGCATAAAATTTCTAGAAATATAAAACCTACCAAGACGAAATCATGGAAAAATAGAGAATCTGAACAGATGAATAAGAAGTAAAAAGATCAAATCAGTAATAAAAATTCCCTCAACAACGTTTAAGATTAGATTACTTCAATGGAGAATTCCACCAAATCTTTATAGAGTTATAACCAATCCTTCTCAAACTCTTCCAAAAATTCAAAGAGGAGGGAATACTTCTAAACTCATTTAATGAATTAGCAATATTCTGATGCCAAAGCCAGACAAAGATACTACATGAAAATCCTGAACAAAATATTAGCAAACAAAATTCAACAGCACATTAAAAATACTATGCACCATGATCAACTGGGATTTACCCCTAAGAGGCAAAGTGGTTCTGTTAGATAGATAGCAAGGGATTCCAGGTCTCCTAGGTATGAAAGTGGGTGCTCTGGCCCCCATCTTGGTCCTGTCCCACCCTAATCTCCCAAGTGACCTCCATATCTGGGGAGGAGGGAATACCCTATGACTCTGCCAATCAGAACTTAGCATACCAGCTGTGAAAGAATGCAGAGGACACTCTAGCCCATGGGTCAAGCAGCATAGAGTCCAGAAACTGACCTAGAACAAGCTGCATGCCTAGTTGAAACTCAGGTCCTGTGACTCCCAACTGTCCATTCAAAGTGGTTCCATGGTGACCTCCGAACCATGAGGGAGGTCCCAATCTGGGCACTATAAAACAAGACACAGACCATAACCAGTCCCTTTTTTGTGCGCTTCCTCTTGCCCTCCCTTTGATGCAACAATGGGTCCCACCACCATCTGTGGTGTATGTATCATGCTCTGTAAACCTATGTCTTGATCTTGCCCTATAATCCTATCTTTCTCTTCTCAATAAACCTCATTTTTGTGCTTGCTTAACTTTGGCGTGTCTGGTCATTCTTTGGCCATGGGCGCTCCAAGAACCAACATTTTCACACGAAAACCTGACAGTTCTATATACACCACATTAACAGAAATAAGGCTAAAAATCACATGATCATCTGAATTGATCCAGAAAACACTTTGACAAAATTAAACACCCATTTATAATAAAATACTAGGCAAACTAGGAATAGAAGGGTATTATCTCAACATAATAAAGTCCATACATGACAAACTCACAGCTAACATATTCAAGGGTGAAAATTGATATCTTTTCCTTTAAGATCAGGAACAAAGCAAGAATGCCCACTCAGCACTTCTATTCAACATAGTGACGGAATTCCTAACCACAGCAAATAGGCAAAAAAACGCAAAAAACAAAAAAGGCTTCCAAATAAGAAAAAAGCAATACAATTATCTCTGTTGGCAGATGACATAATCTTACATGTAGAAAACCCTAAAGATTCCAAAGAAAAAACACTTAGGTCTAATAAACAAATTCAGCAAAGTTGCGGAATATAAAATCAACACAAAAAATTCATTAATGTTTCTATGTATGGATAATAAATAATATAAAAAGAAAATTAAACACTCCCATTTACAATAACAGCAAAAAGAATAAAATACTTAGAAATAACAAGAAAGAAGATAAAAGACTTGTATAGAAAAATGTCAAAACATTGCTGAAAGAAATTAAAGAGGGCACACATTAAAAAAATCTGTGTCTATGGATTCAATGATTAAATATTGTTAAAATGTCATTACTATCCAAACTGATCTATTAGATTCAATGCAAGTCCTATCAAAATCTCAATGTTTTTTTTACAGAAATAGAAAATAAATTCTAAAATTCATATGGAATTTCAAAGGACCCCAGATAGCCAAAACAGTCCTCAGAAAGAAGTACAAAGCTAGATATTTCACACTTAAAATATGTTACTAAACCACAGTAATCAAAACACTATGGTACTGGCATAAACATAGACATATAGACCAATGGAACAGAATAGAGAGCCCATAAATACATTTTCATGTATATAGTCAAATATTTTTGACATGGGTTTCAAGACTACACAATAAGAAAACAATAGTCTCTTCAACAAATAATGCTCAGTAAACTGGATATCCACATATAAAAGAAATTGGAATCCTTATACCATACGCAAAATTAAATCAAAATAGATTAAAGACTTAAACAAAGACTTAAAATTATAAAATTTTTAGAAGTAAACCTAGGAAAAAAGATTCATGACATGGAGTTTGACAATAATTCCTTGAATATGGCACAAAAAGCACAGGTAGCAAAAGCAAAAACAAATAAATAGGATGACATTAAACTGAAAATCTTTTGACCATCCAAGAAAACTACCAAGAGAGTGAAAATGGAAACCTACAGAATGGGAGAAAATATTTGCAAATCATATATCTGATAAGGGGTTAAAAATCCAGAATATATAACAAAATCTTACAAATCATAACAAAAAATAAATAACTTGATTTTACAAAAAGGCTAGGATGTCAATAGACATTTCTACCAAGATGTTATGCAAATGGACAACAAGCATATGAAAAGACGTTCAACATCATTAATCATCAGGGACATGCAAATCAAAATCACAATGAGGTATCAACTTACACCTATTCAGAAGGCTATTAGTTAAAAAAAAACAGAAAATAATTATTTGTTGGGTAGGACATGGAGAACTTGGACCTGTGTGCACTGCTGGTGGCAAAGTAAAATGGTACAGACAGTGGCGAAAACAATATGGAAGTTGCTCAAAAAATTAAAAATTGATCTACCATATTATCCAGCAATGCCATTTCCAGATATTTATCCAAAATAATTGATAAGAATATCTCTAAACAATGGTGATGTAGTACCTCTTATATTATCCTGGATAGATATTGAGCCCATCCTTCGAAGTGAGGTATCACAAGGATGGAAAAACATGCACCACCTGTACTCGCCATCAAACTGGTACTAACTGATCAACAAAAGGTGCTCACATGGTAGTAATACTCACTGGGTGCCAGTCAGGTAGGGGTGGGGTGGGGGGTAGAGCAAGTGGGGTGGGTAAACCAACAGCTAATGGAGATAGGGCACAGTGTATGGGGGAAGGACACGCTTGTGGCCTTGGCTTGAGCGAGGCAAATGCATTTCATGTCACCAAAATGTTTGTGCCCCCATAATATCCTGACTTAAAAAAAACAATTAAATAAAACAAAAAGATATTTGCACACCTGTGTTCCTTGTATCATTATTCACAACAGTTAAGAGGTAGAAAAATTCTCAATGTCAATATATGGATGAATGGATAAAGAAAACGTGGTACATACATACAATGAAATATTATTTAGTTTTATGAGAGAAGGTAATCCCGTCATATGCTACAATACTTTTCAACCTTGAGGACATTATGCTAAGTGAAATATGCCAAATACTACATAATTTCACTTATATGAGGCACATAAATTAATCAAATACACAGAAACAAAAAATAGAATGGTGGTTGTTTGGGGCTAGGGGGAGGGAACATGAGTACTTGTTGCCTGTGGGTGTAGAGTTTCAGTCTTGGAGGATTGGTGGGGGGCAGTTCTAGGGATGGGTTGCATAATAATGTGCATGTGGTTGACAATAGTTTACACTTGGAAATCATTGAAAGTGTGAATTTTATGGGTTTTCTTGCCACAATAAAAATAAAATGAAATAAAATAAAATGAATACATGATATGTATACAGATTATTAAGACACATTTTTTAAAAAGAAATGTATAAGAAAGTTATTATGTTATTCTATGTTATTCTTACATAGATAAAAACAAAGCTAAGGCATTTACAGATAACTAGCTAGAAATCCTTTCTTTGATTCCAAATACCTAAATGAATACAAATGGCTCTTAGCCGTTGAAATGAAATTCCAAAGAAAAAAATGTGTCCTAATACAACATGATAAAAAAATGTCATCTAATCATGTTAAAGGCAATATTAAGGAAATGCTTTTATCTGAACTTAGTTGAAGATCAAAAGAATATAATTAAAATGGGACTTTCCCCTAGAATCCTAACGCAGAATACAAAATTCAATTGTGTGGATGCTCAAGCAGTAGATGCTGGCTGCTTTAATCTACATACTATTGAAAGTGAGCATATGTAATTATTTCATGCTAATTTTTAATCTTAATACCATAACATAGTAAACTGTTAAGGGGGCAAAAATCCTGGAGTTACTTAGGAACTAGCTCAAAGAGAAATACTTAATTGAAGTTAAATATAATGGCAGAACACATTGCCACATTTAGCAGCTACTCTGTAGAGGGATTCTCAGCTTAATTATAGAAAAAACAGTCAGGGTTGGGATCAGGGAACATAGATAATTAGGTGGTTCAATGACGATGACAAAAGAGCTAAAATCCCATGAGCATTTACTCTGTATCAGGCACTGTGTTAATCTTTCATTATCTTATTTAATCCTGTACACGACTTATCTGCTCCATTTACAGATGAAGAAACTGAGGACTAAGAGGTAAAGTAACTTCCCTAAGGTTATTCATCCAGGTAATACTGGAGCAGAATTTGAACCCCTACGTCCAGTTCTAGTAGTTGTGGTTATTGAAGTCATTCAGAACTGGCTTTGAATCTTTTCTTTACCAGAGAATTATTAATGAATTTGGGCAGGTTGCTTAACTGCTCTGTGCCTTATTTTTCTGATCTGTCAAATAGGAATAAAAACACAACCTATGCATAGTGCTATTGTAAGGAATTGATAGGACAACATATATGACAGACACACAGTAAGCACTCAGCAAAAAATGACTTATTTATATTTAATTCTGAGATCAGGAATCATAAAGTTTAAAAGAGCCTTAAAGGACTTTTGACATCAAGATAATTCAAACTGAAAAGGTTTTCCTGAAGTCACAACTAAATCTAATGATTTCTTGAAAACAATGAACTTTAAAGGTGAGTTAATTTTTAAAAATACAATGAAATCCAGAAAATATAAATTGATGTTAGACTACACTGTCAGAAATTAGTGAAAACTACTTATAAAATTTAAAGTGTCTGATAAAGACATCTGCACCCGAATGTTTATGGCAGCACAATTCACTATTGCTAGGTCATGGAAACAACCCAAGTGCCCGTCAATGCATGAGTGGACTGTTAAAATCTGGTATTTGTTCACAATGGAATATTACTCAATTTTAAGAAATGACAGTAAGTTAGAACCTCTTGT